>BLSH010037332.1:996226-1008160 GCA_018402905.1 Glandirana rugosa
CCCGTCACCTGCCACAGTCATCTCGTCACCTGCCACAGTCATCGTGTCTCCTGACACACACTGCTCTACTGACACATCCACTACTCTACTACTCTACTGACACCATCCACTACTCTACTGACACCGTCCTCTGCGCTACTGACACCATCCACTACTCTACTGACACAGTACACTACTCTACTGACACAGTCCTCTGTGCTACTGACACCGTCCACTGCTCTACTGACACCGTCCACTGCCCTACTGACACCGTCCACTGCCCTACTGACACATCCATTACTCTTCTAACACCATCCACTGCTCTACTGACACCATCCACTACTCCACTACTCTACTGACACCGTCCTCTGCGCTACTGACACCATCCACTGCTCTACTGACACAGTCCTCTGTGCTACTGACACTGTCCACTGCTCTACTGACACCGTCCACTGCCCTACTGACACCATCCACTGCTCTACTGACACTGTCCTCTGCTCTACTGACACCGTCCACTGCCCTTCTAACACCGTTCAATGCCCTAATGCCACCATCCTCTGCTTTACTGATACCATCCACTGCTTTACTGACACCATCCACTACTCTACTGACACCCTCTTCTGCTCTACTTACACCATCCACTGCGCTACTGACACCGTCCACTGCTCCACTGACACCGTCCACTGCTCCACTGACACCGTCTACTGCTCTACTGACACCGTCCTCTGCCCTACTGACACCGTCCACTACTCTACTGACACCATCCATTGCCCTACTGACACCGTCCACTACTTTACTGACACCATCCACTACTCTATTGACACCGTCCACTGCACTACTGACACCATCCAATGCTCTACTGACACCATCTACTGAATACGAGAATCCCCAGCCATGTTAGCAAATGGATGGGAATCTAACGGGTTTCATCATTGACTAAATATGGCCAAACCTTGAGGGCATTTGTCGTGGACAAAACTGACAGTTTCTGGCTGTCAATAGTAGGAAGCAGCGGCTGCTTGTTCCCACCGTGTCCTTACTAACCACTGACACCTCCCAGCCAATTCACTTTGCTGGGAATCCCTGGCCACGTAAGCAAATGACTGGGAATTGGAGGGTTTATGTTATTTCTATAATATGGTCAAATGTTTAGTGTGTTACGCATGGGTGATAGCTTCCAAGTGTCAATGGTTGCTAAGGAATAAGCGTGTGCTTTCACCCACTGCATCCTTAACAACCATTGACATTACCTGGCCTAATCACTTACTTGGCTAAGAATTTTCAAGCATGTAAGCAAATCGGCGGGGACCGCAGGGGGTTACATCATTGCCTAAATATAGCCGAACATTTAAGGCGTTTGTGGTGGAAAAACTTGACAGCTTCTGGCTGTCAATAGTTGCTAAGGATGCAGCGGGGGGCCTTGTTCCCACCACGTCCTTGCTAACCACTGACACCACCCAGCCAATTTACTTACATGGCCAGGAATCCCTGACCACATAAGCAAATGGCTTTGGGTTTAATAATGAGTTAGTGAGTTAGGTGTGGATGAAGGTAAAAGCTTTTATTTGTCAATGGTTGAACCCACGCTTCCTTAGCAACCACAGCCCTCAAATTTTCCACTCGCCTACTCGCATTTTGAGAGTGAAAAATAAGGGGCTGGCGAGCGTGGGCTGCCTCCCGTTCAACTCCACTGGCAGCCATTCTCCCAGCCAGGGGCAGAGAGAGGAGAGGAAGAGGCGAGCCGGCCGGCTGGATCAACAGAGACAGGGGATTGCCCACTGTAACAGCTTTCATTAGAATTCTTGCAGTGTCCCCAGAGCTCACCGTCACACTGTCCCTCCTTTGATAGACAGAACACCGGTCCAATGGCAGGACGTGTGACGTCATCGCCGGGCCAGGAGGCGGGACTGTGTGACGGTGAGCTCGGGGAACACTGCCGAAATTCAAATGAAAGCTGTTACAGCGGGCATTCCCCATCCTCTGATGACCCGGCCGGCTCTTCTCTTCCTCTGCTCTCCTCTGGTCAGGCTGCATTGATGGGCACATGTCAGGCTGCATTTATGGCACATGTCAGGCTGCATTGATGGGCACTGGTTATGCTGCATTGATGGGCACTAGTGAGGCTGCACTGATGGGCAACGGTGAGGCTGCACTGATGGGCAATGGTGAGACTGCCCTGATGGAAATTCAAATGAAAGCTGTTACAGCGGGCATTCCCCGCTCTCTAATGATCCGCCTGGCTCTTCTCTTTCTCTGCTCTCCTCAGGTCAGGCTGCATTGATGGGCACATGTCAGGCTGCATTAATGGCACATGTCAGGCTGCATTAATGGCACATGTCAGGCTGCATTTATGGCACATGTCAGGCTGCATTGATGGGCACTGGTTATGCTGCATTGATGGGCACTAGTGAGGCTGCACTGATGGGCAACGGTGAGGCTGCACTGATGGGCAATGGTGAGACTGCCCTGATGGAAATTCAAATGAAAGCTGTTACAGCGGGCATTCCCCGCTCTCTAATGATCCGCCTGGCTCTTCTCTTTCTCTGCTCTCCTCAGGTCAGGCTGCATTGATGGGCACATGTCAGGCTGCATTAATGGCACATGTCAGGCTGCATTAATGTCACATGTCAGGCTGCATTTATGGCACATGTCAGGCTGCATTGATGGGCACTGGTTATGCTGCATTGATGGGCACTGGTTACGCTGCACTGATGGGCACTAGTGAGGCTGCACTGATGGGCAATGGTGAGACTGCACTGATGGAAATTCAAATGAAAGCTGTTACAGCGGGCATTCCCTGCTCTCTGATGACCCGACCAGCTCTTCTCTTCCTCTGCTCTCCTCAGGTCAGGCTGCATTGATGGGCACATGTCAGGCTGCATTAATGGCACATGTCAGGCTGCATTGATTGGCACTGATTACGCTGCATTGATGGGCACTGGTTACGCTGCATTGATGGGCACTAGTGAGGCTGCACTGATAGGCAATGGTGAGACTGCACTGATGGAAATTCAAATGAAAGCTGTTACAGCGGGCAATCCCCGCTCTCTGATGATCTGGCTGGCTCTCCTCTTCTTCTGCTCTCCTCAGGTCAGGCTGCATTTATGGCACATCTCAGGCTGCATTGATGGGCACGTGAGGCTGCATTGATGGGCACTGATTACGCTGCATTGATGGGCACTAGTTACACTGCATTGATGGTCACTGGTGAGGCTGCGCTGATGGGCACTGGTGAGGCTGCATCGATGTGCGCAGCTGGACACTAGTAAGGCTGCACTAGTGAGGCTGCACTGATGGGCACTGATAAAGTTGTTGTTAGTATTTATTTCTGTAACTTAATCCTGCATAAAACATTTAAGTGTCATTTCATGAGAATTTATGAGGGCGTGTTTAGGGGCAGGGAGGGGCATGGTAGGGGTTGGGTGGGGCAACTGGTGCTAGCTAGTAGCTCAGGACTTGAAATTTTGAGCCCTGACTTACATCAACTGGAAAATTTGCATACGGAATTCGAGAATCTTCAGCCATGTAAGCAAATTGGTGGGAATCGGAGGGGTTATGGCCAAACATTTAGGGCGTTTGTGGTGGAAAAACTCGACATCTTCTGGCTGTCAATAGTTGCTAAAGAAGCAGCAGGTGTTTATAATCTCCTTAATAATGTTTAGTGTGTTAAGTGTGGATGTTAGGTGTGGTGTAAAGGCTTCTGTCTGTCAATGGTTGCTAAGGACACAGCAGGTGCTTGCACCTGCCACGTCCTTAGCAACCACTTACATCACCCGGAAAATTTGCATACAGAATACGAGAATGTTCAGCCATGTAATTTAATGGGTGGGAATCAAAGGGGTTACATTGTTGCCTAAATATGTCCAAACATTTAGGGCATTTGGCGTGGACAAACTTCTGGCTGTCAGTGGTTGCTAAGGAAGCAACGGGTGCTTGTTCCCACCTTACTTCCATCCTTACTAACCACTGACACCACGCAGCCAATTCACTTATATAGCTGGGAATCCCTGGCCATGTAAGCAAATGACTGGGGATCAGAGGGTTTATATCATTTCCTTACTATGGCCAAATGTTTAGTGTGTTAGGTATGGACACAGTGGGTGCTTGCACCTGCCACGTCCTTAGCAACCACTTACATCACCTTGAAAATTTGCGCACAGAATATGGGGATCTCCAGCCATGTAAGCAAATATATTGAAAGGGTTACATTATTGCCTAAATATGGCCAAACAGTTAGGGCATGCAACAAGGAAAGCTTCCAGCAGTACGTGGTCACTAAGGAAGCAGCAGGTGCTTGCACTTGCCGTGTCCTTACCAACCATTGATGTCACTGATGCCTGTTCACTTCCATGGTTAGGAATGCATGGCAACATAAGCAAGTGGGGCACCTAGGTATGTCCTCACCTTTGTAGCAGAGTTTGGCTGTTCCTCACCCAGTTTTAAGCTTCCTACACAGCTGTTTTCTCATTGGCCATCGCACACACCATAAATGTCAGATCATGGGAAGTAAATCCAGCGCCAGACGACCTATGTTAGGCCTCATACACACAGACATTTTTTAGCACCGCTTTTTTTAGCGTTTTTTCGCAGCTCTCCATGTTATTCAATGGCCCCATAAAAAACGCCGATGTTTTTGAGCTGTAGATGGCGTCGGCGTTATTAAGCTGTAAATCTAACGCAGGCCCACATGTTCTGAGGCTGTAGCTTTTTGCCGTTTTTGACGCTGAGCCGGCAAAACACTCACTAACGTGCATTGACGCCGTAGCAACTTTAACCAGTGTTTTCAGGTTAAAAAATAGCAGAGAAATGTTTTTTTTTAAAGAACGCCTATTGATGACGGCACTCACTAACGCTCATTAACGCCAAAGCAAAACGCAGATTTTTGCCTGGCATCGGCCCCAGCGGTTTGCCACTGCGCCTGTGTGTATGAGGCCTAATTCTAAAGTGGTAACCTGTAAAAAACTATGGGTAGTAAAATTTATGTAATTTGTCACCGCTTCACGGGCGTGCGCAATTTTAAAGCATGACGTGTTTGGTATCTATGTACTCGGCATAACATCATCTTTTATATTTTACAAAAAATTGGGTTATGTATTGTGTTTTTGTTTTTGCATTTACATTTTTTTTTAAAAAAAGTGTATTTTTCCCCAAAAATTGCGTTTGAAAAACCACTGAGCAAATACCATGTGGCATAAAAAAATGGCAAAACCCACCAATTTATTCTCTAGGGCTTCTGCTTTAAAAAATATGTAATGTTTGGGGGTTCTAAGAAATTTTTTAGCAAAAGGTATTGATTGTTACATATAATAATAATAACAATCCTAATAATAATAATAATCCTAATAACAATAATAGTAATAATCATAATAATAATTATAATAATAATCCTAATAATAATAATAATAATCCTAATAATAATCCTAATAATAATTATAATAATATTCCTAATAATAATAATAATAATACTCCTAATTACAATACTAATAATCCTAATAATAATAATAATAATAATCCTAATAATAATAATAATCCTATATAAATCCTGTATAATAATAATAATAATCCTAATAATAAAAATAGTAATCCTAATAATAATAATAATAATAATCCTAATAATAATAATAATGTAAACAAAAAGTGCCAGGAAAGGCGCGGTCTGGAAGTGGGGATTTAGCCTGGAGTTTAATCTAAAATAAAAAATATCCAAAGGCTCAATTCTACCACAAAAAGTTATTTTTTTTCTTTTCTTTAATTATACACATGGGGGGTCCTTTGGCTTTTAGCGTGTATATATGTGACCGCCAAATGTTATATTATTATTATTATTAGCTCTTGTTTTAACAATCCTGGTCAGACACGGCGTACCAATTGGGACAATTAGGTGAAATCTAATTTCTGGTCATGTCGGGCTCTGCGTTCTCACTAATTAGATTAATACTTTATCTGATTATGTCAGCCGGCCTTCGCTCCCGGGCAGTCCACCCCTTCCCCGCGTTGGGAGCGACATGGAGGGGATTAAATGACACCGGAATTAGCGCCTCGCCGTTCCTCAACATGGGGGTCACGGGAGCCACGTCTGATTGAAGGGATTATATAAATGTGTGAAATCATTCCTACAAGACGGATAATGTTTGAAGACGGCGCTACTTTAAAGTTTAATTGAAGGCCAGTTGACGCATATATCGCGTGCTAACGTGCGTCGCGTTAAAGAGCGACTCCACTTTTGTTGAGAAAACCCCTCCCCCTCTGATGTATGTGCATTGCAGGGATTGTAAAAAACATTGTTTGGATCTTTGAGGTGATTTCATCAAAATGCGCGTTGTATAGCGTTCAGTGGTAGCGTGCTTAAAACGCAATGCGCCAAAAACGCACCACACAGATGGGAACCGGCGCTTAGCCTCCTGAATTTCCAGTAGGGGTTCTTGAATTCCCATTGTGTCCCACAGGGATAAGGGGAGTTTGTCATTAGGGACGGGCAACACAGAGAGTTTTCATTTCCCAGAAATGTCAGCAAAAATGAGAAGATTTCACCAAAAATTCTGTAAAACACGCCTTAAATGCGATACACAAAGCAAATTCTGTAAAACATGCCTAAAATGCGATGCACCCAAAAAAAATTTGTAAAACGTGCCTAAAATGCGATGCACCCCAAGAAAGAAATTGTAAAACACGCCTTAAATGCGATGCACCCCCCAAAAAAATGGTAAAACATGCCTTAAATGCAATGCACTCCAAAAGAATAATTGCAAAACACAGCTAAAATGCGATGCACCCCAAAAAATAATTGCAAAACATGCCTAAAATGCAATGCACCCCAAAAAAGAATTGCAAAACATGCCTAGAATGTGATGCACCCCAAAAAAGAATTGAAAAACATGCCTTAAATGCAATACACAAAACAAATTCTGTAAATTGCGTCTAAAATGTGATGCACCCCAAAAACATTTTTAAAACATGCTTTAAATGCGATGCACCCCAAAAAAATTGTAAAACATGCCTGAATTGCGATACACCAAAAAACATTCAGTAAAACACGCCTTAAATGTGATACACAAAACAAATCCTGTAAAATGCTCCAAAAATAATTCTGTAAAACGCACCTGAAATGTGATGCACCACAAAAATTATCAAAGATTCCCCTAAAATGTGATATGCCAAATAATTCTGTTAATTGTGTCTAAAATGCAAAGCGCCAAAAAAATTCTGTAAAATGCACCTAAAACGCAATGCACCAAAACAATTCTGTAAAATGCACCTGAAATGTAATACACCAAAAAAAAATATGTAAAATGTGTCTAAAATTTGATGCGCCAAAAACATTCTGTAAAACGCACCTAAAATGTGAAGTGTCAAAACAATTCTGTAAAACGCGCCTGAAGTGCAATGCACCAAAAACATTTATTGCAATGCGGCAAAAAAAATATATAAAACGCACCTGAAATGCAATGCACCAGAACAATTCTGTAAAACGTGTCTAAAATGTGATACCCCAAAAACATTTTGTAAAATGTGCCTGTAAAATTTGTGAAACACGCCTAAAATGTGAAGAGCCCAAAAAAATTCTATAAAACGCGTTTAAATGCGATGCACCAAAAAAAATTCTGTAAAACACGTCTAAAATGCGATACACCAAAAAAATTCTGTAAAACGCGTCTAAAATGCGATGCACCAAAAAAATTATGTAAAACGCGTCTAAAATGCGATGCACGAAAAAAAAATTCTGTAAAACGCGTCTAAAACGCGATGCACCAAAAAAAATTCTGTAAACCGCGTCTAAAATGCAATGCACAAAAAAAATTCTGTAAAACACGTCTAAAATGCGATACACCAAAAAAATTCTGTAAAACGCGTCTAAAATGCGATGCACCAAAAAAATTATGTAAAACGCGTCTAAAATGCGATGCACCAAAAAAATTCTGTAAAACGCGTCTAAAATGCGATGCACCAAAAAAATTCTGTAAAACGCGTCTAAAATGCGATGCACGAAAAAAAAATTCTGTAAAACGCGTCTAAAACGCGATGCACCAAAAAAAATTCTGTAAACCGCGTCTAAAATGCAATGCACAAAAAAAAATCTGTAAATCGCGTCTAAAATGCGATGCAGCAAAAAAAATTCTGTAAACCGCGTCTAAAATGCAATGCAAACCAAAAAAAATCTCAAAAATGTGCTAAACATTTCATATTTTTTAAGGTTAGAGGTTAATTATTATTTATTATTTTTGTAATTTATATGTATAATTTATGTATTTTACTTATTTATGATTTTTAGTTATTTGTGTATTTATTTTACATTTATTTATTCATATATTATTACTATTTTACTTTCTACTTTTTTTTTTCATTCAAGCAGAAAATCGCGTAAAAACGCACAAAAACACGCAAATCTGCCCGATTCGAGCGACAAAAAAATCTCCAGAACTTGTTTGAGCTTCAGGCGTTTGGCCTCGGGAGACTTGGAGTGGAGATGTGAATCGTCTCCATAGAGAATCATTGATTTTTTCCTCCTCCAGCGTTTTTGAGCTTCGCTCAGGTGTGAATGGGGCGACGTGCGTTTGCAGCACATTTCCATGCGCCTCCGGAAAAGCCAGATGTGAATGGAGCCGAGGGCTCCATTCGCATTGCAGTGACCCCAAAGTCATGTGACTTCCTTCCTTGATTTTATTGCGACTCTTGTGAGTTAACATTGCCGTCTATGGCACTCAAGTCCAACCAAAGTTGCGGGAAAGTAGCCCAGGAACCTCTTTCTTTGTTGCTTGAGTCGCATCGATTAAGTCGCCACCCATTGAAATGAATCTGTTTTGACTTTATGTTGCATAATTCGTTGAAAGTGGAATATTTTGCTGCCAGACAAACAATCTTCAGGAGAGGAGAAGTGATACTTTGTATCTGAGGACCACGGAGATCTCCTGGACAATTCTTCCCGGTACAATGAATCTGTCGTCTCCACCAAACATCTCCACCTTCCATTTTTTTTTCCTTTTCTCAAGGCCCTCTAATTCTCCCCGCAGGACGTCTCTCAACAAGGCCGGCAAATCTGGTAAATCACCTCAATTACATCATAATGGGCGCGCAGCTGGCCCCAAAGTCGGTAATGACTGCACCTGGGGATAATGAGCCCAGATAAAGGCCGGCTATGTCAGCCAAATAACAGCCAACCTACCCGGTGACATAACATAGACGGCGTTACCACCCCGACCCTTCATAACCACCATGAAATCTGCACTGATGTTTCCTGTCATCGCATCCGAAATTTTTGTAAAGAGGAGGCGATGTTTTACTACGCAACATCTTTCCCATTCAGCCAATCCCTTTAAATTAAAGGGTACCTGTCACCCCAAAAAAAAACCCCAGAAGCAAGAGAAAGATAAGGAGCACAGCTTGGACGCATGTTGGCTGGTGGTTGGGATATATATGGGTAGCAAATAAGTGACGGTTATTTTCAGCCAATTAAATTTGAAATTTGTAGTCACGTGAGTGAAAATGAAGATTCTCAACCATGAGCTAGGGCTGGTGAATTGAACCTTCTGTATTTAGGAATAAAATGTAAATACACATCTATGAATTGTACTGTCTGCCACAAAATTGTAACTGTCCAGCCAGCATTTCGATTTACACTCCTCTGCCACACAGGCGACGCCACTTTCTCAATTAGAGAGGGGTTATTATTGTGATACCTGGCACCAATGCTGGGGGTTATCATTGTGATAAGTGGCACCAATGCTGGGGGTTATCATTGTGATAAGTGGCATCAATGTTGGGGGTTATTATTGTGATAACTGGCATCAATGTTGGGGGTTATTATTGTGATAACTGGCACAAATGCTGGGGGTTATTACTGTGATAACTGGCACCAATGCTGGGGGTTATTACTGTGATAACAGGCACCAATGTTAGGGGCTATTATTGTGATACCTGGCACCAATGCTAAGGGTTATTATTGTGATTACTGGCACCAATGTTAGGGGCTATTATTGTGATAACAGGCACCAATGTTAGGGGCTATTATTGTGATAACTGGCACCAATGCTAAGGGTTATTATTGTGATAACTGGCACCAATGCTGGGGGTTAATATTGCAATCACTGGCACTAATGTTGGGGGCTATTTTTGTGATCACTGGCACCAGCGTTGGGGGTAATTATTGCATTCAGTTACACCAATGTTGGGGGTCAGTGTTGTGATCACTGACACCAATGCTGGCTGTTATTATTGAGGTCACTGACACCAATGCTGAGAGTTATTATTGCAATCACTGACACCAATGTTGGGGGTCCTAATATTAAGGGTTCCTCTGTGTTGAAAAGGTTGAGAAAGAATGCTCTAGGGCAGCCTTCCTCAACCTTTTCTACACCGAGGAACCCTTGAAATAATTCTCTGGTCTCGGGGAACCCCCTGCTAAAAATTAAAAATCTACAACTCATGATACCTTTGTGTGATGGTCATTGGGAAGAATGCTCCTTACACTTGTGGTCATTGGGAAGAATGCTCCTTACACTTGTGGTCATTGGGAAGAATTACCCCCTTACAGATAAAAAGATCAATGGTGTCATTGGGAATTTATCTGAGAGGTAGAAATTGACCATTGCTCAAGGAACCCCTAGCAACCTCTGGAGGAACCCTAGGGATCCACGGAACCACGGTTGAGAAACCCTGGACTAGGACCTCTGTTTTAAAAACAATATATAATGTTTGAGGGTTCTAAGTAATTTTATAGCAAAAAATACTGATTTTTATATTATATATTTGTTATGTAAACAAGAAAACTCAATAAAAGTCCCATAGCTGAAGCGGTTGAATGTCTTTTCTGGCATTTAAAAAAATCTTGACCAAGGAAAAAGATACATTGATCCTGGAATGTGCAGAGGACATGAAGTCTATGCAGAGAAACAATGTATCAGAATGTCTGTGCATCCTCTTCAGAATGTGTTTTTGTAGATGGAGGCATGGCAGAGGAAGGCAGAGGAGGGATCTGGATGTGGGACCTTCTGTAGAGGAGGGATGAGGTGTCACGTCTGTCAGATGGATGACACCACTGATCACTGACACCCTGACAGAGACGTGATGCATGATGACAAAGTGTTCTTTCATCAGCTGCCTCCTCAATCAGAGGTGACCCGGTGGGGGGGCTGACAGCACTAAGGAAAAATACGAGACAAATTAATAACATTTAAACATGCGCTCAGAAGCAACCAGCGTTTTTTTTTTTAACCATAGGCTTGAGAAGTAACTCCATGTTTGTTGAGGAAAAGAACCCTCCTCTCTGCATGATCTATGTACATACACTATATTGCCAAAAGTATTGGGACGCCTGCCTTTACATGCACATGAACTTTAATGGCATCCCAGTCTTAGTCCATAGGGTTCAATGTTGAGTTGGCTCACCCTTTGCAGCTATAACAGCTTCACCTCTTCTGGGAAGGCTGTCCACAAGGTTTAGGAGTGTCAATGGGAATGTTTGACCATTCTTCCAGAAGAGCATTTGTGAGGTCAGGCATTGATGTTGGGTGAGAAGGCCTGGCTCTGCTCTCATTCATCCCCAAGGTGATCTATTGGTTTGAGGTCCAGTCAAGTTCCTCCACCCCAAACTCACTCATCCATGTCTTTATGGACCTTGCTTTGTGCAGTGGTCAAAACCATTTGGTGGAGGGGGGATTATGGTGTGGGGTTGTTTTTCAGGGGTTGGGCTTGACCCCTTAGTTCCAGTGAAGGGAACTCTTAAGGCGTCAGCACACCAAGACATTTTGGAGATCTTCATGTTCCCAACTTTGTGGGAAGAGTTTGGGGATGGCCCCTTCCTGAGCCAACATGACTGCCCACCACTGCACAAAGCAAGGTCCACAAAGACATGGATGAGCGAGTTTGGGGTGGAGGAACTTGATTGGCCTGATGCCTTAAAGAGTTCCTTTCACTGGAACTAAGGGGCCAAACCCAACCCCTGAAGAACAACCCCCCACC
>BLSH010037332.1:1022035-1036665 GCA_018402905.1 Glandirana rugosa
CAAGGAGGTGGCGTTTGAGCGAGTAGGTTGAACTGGATGGACTTGTGTCTTTTTTCAACCTGACTAACTATGTAACTATGTAACATCCAACCAACATCAGTGCCTGACCTCACAAATGCTCTTCTGGAAGAACGGTCAAACTTTCCCATAGACACTCCTAAACCTTGTGGACAGCCTTCCCAGAAGAGTTGAAGCTGATCCAACATGACTGCGCACCAGTGCACAAAGCAAGGTCCATAAAGACATGGATGAGCGAGTTTGCGGTGGAGGAACTTGATTGGCCTGATGCCTTAAAGAGTTCCCTTCACTGGATCTAAGGGGCCAAGCCCAACCCCTGAAGATCAACCACATAACCATAATTTGGACCAGTGTACAAAGCAAGGTCCATAAAGACATGGATGAGCGAGTTTGGAGTGGAGAAACTTGACTGTCCTGCACAGAGCCCTGACCTCAACCCGATAGAACACCTGTGGGATGAATTAAAGTGGAGACTGCGAGCCAGGCCTTCTCATCCAACATCAGTGCCTGACCTCACAAATGCTCTTCTGGAAGAATGGTCAAACCATAGACACTCCTAAACCTTGTGGACGGCCTTCCCAGAAGAGCTGAAGCTGTTATAGCTGCAAAGGGTGGGCCAACTCAATATTGAACCCTACGGACTAAGACTGGGATGCCATTAAAGTTCATGTGCGTGTAAAGGCAGGCGTCCCAATTCTTTTGGTAATATAGTGTATGTGGTCACCATTGGCAATTGTCACTGGAACAGAGGTCCTAATTATTATTATTATTATACAGGATTTATATAGCGCCAACATTTTACGCAGCGCTTTACAACTTGAGGGTAGACAGTACAAATACAATACATTTAAATGCAGTAGGAATCAGAGGGCCCTGCTCATTAGAGCTTACAATCTAATTGGAAGATTCTCTATCTATTCCCCCTCCCATCAAAATGTTACATTTTCTATCACGTTCTGTGTCAATGGCAATCGTCAGCAGAAGAAACAGTGAAGGGAATCTCCCTGGCAGGAAAACTTTATTGCAAATAATGCTCATAGGTCTTTAACCGCTTGCCGACCGCTGATCGGCATTTGACGGCGACAAGGTGGCTCTATTGCGCGGATCGCCGTCATATGACGGCGGCCGCGAGATCAAGCCCAGTGAGCATGCGCGCGCCGCCGGAGGCTCTCCCGCGCGCTCACTGTGTCCAGGGAGGGCCAGGGAGCGGCTCCGGCGGATTCGATCTCCGCCGGCTACCCGCAATGCCCCCCGGAGTGAAAGAACGGAGGTCCGTGTAAGTAAACACGGACCTCCGTTCTGTGAGAGGGAGAAGGGCTGTGATCACAGGCTTTCACTACATGGAGGCTGTGATCACTCCCCTTCCCCTGCTAGTGCAGCCCCCATACAGTTAGAACACGCCCAGGGAACACAGTTAACCCTTAGAGCGCCCCCTGCAGGTTAACCCCTTCACTGCCAATGGCATTTACACAGTAATCAGTGCATTTTTATAGCACTGATCGCTGTATAAATGCCAATGGTCCCAAAAAAGTGTCAAAATGGTCCAATATGTCTGCCCCAATATTGCAGTACCGCTAAAAATCGCAGATCGCCGCCATTACTAGTAAAAAATAAAAAAAAAATAAAAACCCCAGAAGTGAATTCTCATCATCCGTAAACGCGACCACATTTGCGCAAACCAATCAATAAACGCTGATTGCGATTTTTTTTATCACAAATATGAGGAAGAATATAAATCGGCCAAAACCGATGAAAAAAAATGTTTTTCTTATATTTTTTTTTTTTGGATTTGTATTTTAGCAAAAAGTAAGAAATTTGTTTTTTTTTTGCAAAATTTTCGCTCTTCTTTTGTTTATAGCGGCGATCAGAAATGACGCAGCAGTGATAAAATACCACCAAAAGAAAGCTCTATTTGTGGGGAAAAAAGGACGCAAATTTTGTTTGGGTACAACGCCGCACGACCGCGCAATTTTCAGTTAAAGCGACGCAGTGCCGAATCGCAAAAAAAGGGCTCTGGTCAGGAAGGGGGCAAATCCTTCCGGGGCTGAAGTGGTTAAAATAGGCAAAGTAGAAAGTTAAAGGTTCAACACTTAATGAACTCACCATTATCACACATTTGTTTTTTGCTCTTTGCTGTTCCTTCCAGGATTAATTGTGAAAGTTACATTGTCAAGGTCAGAGGAACTTCCAGAAGCAAGCAATCCATGCTGAAATCCGATGTCCACTCTTTCGTCATTGACCAAACTGAGTCATAAAGTTTATCGCCGAAAGTGTCAAACACGGCCTAAAGCAAATATTCTTTTACTTCCTTGTTGGTTTATTTAAGAGCAAACCAAACTTTGAACAAATTGATTTTATTTTCTAGGTAACAGTCCTATTTGAACGTCGGGCGTTCACCGTTCAGCCACAAGACATGAGGAGGATTTACCGCAGGGTGCAGGACCCTTTTTTTACATTTATATATTGATGTGTGTTTAGGGTGCCGTGTTGCACTTCTTCAACCACTTGGACCGGAAGGATTTCCCGCGTTAGGATAGGACCAGAGCACTTTTTGCGTTTCGGCACTGCGTCGCTTTAACTGACAATTGCGCGGTCGTGCGGCGTTGTACGAAATTTGCGTGCTTTTTTCCCCACAAATAGAGCTTTCTGTTGGTGGTATTTGATCCCCCTCTGCGTCATTTCTGATCACTGCAGAAAAAGAGCAACAATTTTGAAATAAAAACAATCATTTTTACTTTTTTCTATAATACATATCCAAAAAAAAAATATAAAAAAAAAAAAATTATTCATTGGTTTTGACCGATTTATATTCTTCCTCATATTTGTGGTAAAAAAAAAATTGCTCGCAGTTTATTGATTGGTTTGCGCAATGCCGCGTTTACAAACCATGAGAATTCATTTATGAAGTTTTTACTTTTTTTTTTTTTTTACTAGTAATGGCGGCGATCTACGATTTTTATCGGTACTGCGATATTGCGGCGGACATGTCGGACATTTTTGACACTTTTTTGGGGCCAATGACATTTATACAGCGATCAGAAATTTAAATATCCACAGTTAACTGTATAAATGTCATTGGCAGTGAAGGGGTTAACCTGCAGGGGGAGATCTAGGGGGTAACGGTGTTCCCTAGGCGTGTTCTAACTGTGAGGGGGCTGGGCTGCCAGGGGCACCAGAGATCTAACTGATCCCAGTGACAGGAATCAGTAGATCTCTGTCATGCTGCCTGACAGAGCGGGGAACTGCCGTGTTTACATTGGCGGTTCCCCGTTTTTTCTTCTCTGCCAGGCAATCGCGGGTAGCCGTGGGACATCGAGTCCGCCTAACCCACGGCCACACTGCTGCAGAGTGCGGCGATTCACGCTACAGCGCCACTCTGCAGCAGTAAATGTACGCGAGTCGTTCGGGAACCGGTTAGTAAGTGTCTTAACCATCAACTAACATAGTTATCTTTCTCCCACATACATTTATTTAACCTTTTGCCAGTCTGTGGCGCCGCTCCCCTGCTCGCACCATCTGTGTGGCCGTGCACTGTGCGGGGCGCCGGCGGACCAATAGGTTTCTACCAGGTCCATCACCCCTTCACAGGCATGTGACCAAACCCGGGGCCCCAATTGGCCAGTGTTATATAATTATAATTTATAACTGGTCACTCTGCGATGGCAGCGAATTGGCATCGGCTTCCTGGCCATTCAGAACCCGGAAAGAAGCCCGGGTGAAAACAGAAGCTGCGGCGACGGACAGTCCAGGGGTGCTCCCTAGAAAATGATTTAGAATCCCCAAACATTATATACTGTATTTTCTAAAATCAGAGGCTCTAGAGCACACGTATCAAACACAAGGCCCGTGGGTCGAGTCCGGCCCTCCAGGCCATTTCATGTGGCCCTCACACCTCTTCTGTGGCTGCAGCGACCCCCTTGCCTCCACCTCCATCCTTGTCTCAGCAGTCGGCAGCAGAGCAGAGGACAGAATTCCTCCTATAGCTCCTGCACCTCTCTGTGCAGCCACAGCACCCTCTCATCTCCGCCTCTCCTGGTCTCAGCATTTAGCAGCCTCCTCTGGTCCTCCTCCAGACTCTGCACTTTCCCCCAGCTTCTTCTCAGCAGCAGCACATGGTAAGGGAGGTGCACTGTGATGTAAGAGAGGGTGAGGGTCTCTTGATTTGGCTTCTGATGGTGGGGGTGCTCTGGACATCTAGTCTTACAGATACAACCGGCCCTTTAAGGACAACCATTATGCTGATGCGGCCCGTGATTGAGCTGATGAAAAAGTTCATGTGCGTGTAAAGGCAGGTGTCCCAATACTTTTGGTAATATAGTGTGTATGCAGGTTTGCATTTATGCATAAAGACAGGGGGCAGGGTTTCTTTTAATTATGATTATTTTATATAACATATGATATTTTATTTTTATTTTAATTCACATTTTTTACACTTTTTTTTCATTTACTTCATTGCTATCACAAGAGGTGAACAAGATGGAATCCTTGTCACTTCCAGCTTCAGTCGTCATTCTATGCATTAGGATAAAATACCTTCTGAGTGCAGCTCCTCCTCCCAGCCCCTACCCCCCCCCCTTATACTTACCCGAGCCCCATCTTGATGCAGCGGCTCTCCTGGGTCTCTGCCTCCTCATTGGCTCACACAGCAGCTCCGGCTGCTGTCACTCATGCCAGTGAGCCAATGAGGAGAGAGCCGGCCATTCACAGGAGCGCGGCTCAGGAGCGAGCCTGCTTGAGTGTTATTGGGGGGCACTCAGAAGGCAGGAGATTCCAGTACTGCCGGCAAGTACAGTAAGTATAACATGTTTGGTTTTTTTTTGTTTTTTATTTGAACCTTTTTTAAGGCAAAAAGCCTTCCGCCTTTCACCTTCAGTTTAAATATAGTGACATAATCACTTTAACTGTCTTGGTATTGGATACTACAGAAGAGTTCTCAAAACTCATAGCGGAGTTCTTCTTTAGCCTGGAGCTCAGGATTCCTGATCGTGCTTTGCGAATGAACCTGGACTAAATCACATGGTTCGAACGTTCTTTCCAAGACAGAGCTGGCAGCCCTCGTCCCTTGTCTGGAGGTCTTCATTAAAACATACGTTAACCCTCTTAGATACTGGCCAGGTTACAGCTCTGTAATAGCGTTTCCCATGCCAGTTCACTTTCCTGGTGTGAGATCCAACTTGGCTGAGGCCAGACACCCCCTCATGGTCTGCCGTTCCATCAGACAAGCTGACTTGGAGAAGGTTGAAGTCTTGAGTCACTCGGCTGCTGCCTCTGCTCCCGTAATTTGGATGATAATCGGATCAATGTGCTTCACTCGGTGGATTTCTCCTCTGCCCCCGGTCTGCAGCGCATTTAAGGCTCTCTATCCAACATCTCCCCCGATTCCTTTGCTCTAGGGTTCTTTCCAATAATACATCTCGTAATTAAGGCCAGTAATTTGAACGATGCCCAAGAATTGTCATTGGAAGGAGATCAACAGTAGGTTGATTACCATTTAAGAATTGGAGATAAAGAAAATGCAGAAAACCTTGAAGGATATTATGTGGCCTACAATACCGTTATTGTTACGCTTTGCCTCGCAATGTCGCCAACCCCGGTTGTAGGCTTTTTTTTTTTTTTTAGGAAGGCCAATAACTCATTCAGCGCCTTGAAGGATTTGGATTTACAAGGAGCGGCATTTGGACCCGTTTATCTATTTACTGCACCAACTCTGTGACTTTGCCAAACATGGGAAATTTGTTTTTTAAGAGTCTCCTAAAAGTCACGCTTGTGCTACTGGCCATAGAGGAAAGTTCTCATTTTGGGTGCAATATATCTCAAGTCAAAAATGTTTTTGTTTCATTTTGAATAGAGGCTTTTCTTCTTGTTCTGGTGGGGAGTAGTGATGAGCTCAGGCGTATTGGGATCCTGGTCTAATGTTCGAATGTTACTAATGGATGGAGGAAACACACTTCTCCATAACTTCATGCTTGTTCTCTACCTGGGGCCTTTTCTACATTTCTCTCTCCCGGATAGGTCCCTATATACTCTGTACCGTGAGGTCCATCTCAGAATGCGGGGCACCGGTTGCCAATGAAGGGGCCAAGCATAACACCACAACACTGCCAGAGTATCCTTCCCCCTGCCATGTCACCCGTTTCCTGGCAGGTTGGTTGAATTAGCAATTGCCACAAATACGGTAGTCATTAGCAGTGCCGGGACAAGGTCATCCAGCGCCCGGGCAAACGTGGCAAACTGCACCCCTCTGTTCATGATGTGCAAGCTCAGGCGTATTGGGATCCTGGTCTGATGTTTGAATGTTACTAATGGATTGAGGAAACACACTTCTCCATAACTTCACGCTTGTTCTCTACCTGGGGCCTCTTCTACATTTCTTTCTCCCGGATAGGTCCCTATATACTCTGAGCCATGAGGTCCATCTCAGAATGTGGGGCACCGGTTGCCAGTGAAGGGGCCAAGCATAACAACACAACACTACCAGAGTATCCTTCCCCCTGCCATGTCACCCGTTTCCTGGCAGGTTGGTTGAATTAGCAATTTCCACAAATACGGTAGTCATTAGCAGTGCCGGGACAAGGTCATCCAGCGCCGGGGCAAAAGTGCCAAACTGCACCCCTCTGGTCATGATGTGCAAGCTCAGGCGTATTGGGATTCTGGTCTGATGTTCGAATGTTACTAATGGATGCAGGAAACACACTTCTCCATAACTTCATGCTTGTTCTCCTCCTGGAGCCTCTTCTACATTTCTCGCCCTGTGACTCCCGGATAGGTCCCTATATACTCTGTGCCGTGAGGTCCGTCTCAGAATGCGGGGCACCGGTTGCCAGTGAAGGGGCCAAGCATAACACCACAACACTAACAGAGTATCCTTCCCCCTGCCATGTCACCCGTTTCCTGGCGGGTTGGTTGAATTAAAAATTGCCACAAATACGGTAGTCATTAGCAGTGCCGGGACAAGGTCATCCAGCGCCCGGGCAAACGTGCCAAACTGCAACCCCCTGTTCATGATGTGCAAGCTCAGGCGTATTGGGATCCTAGCCTGATGTTCGAATGTTACTAATGGATGCAGGAAACACACTTCTCCATAACTTCATGATTGCTCTCTACCTGCGGCCTCTTCTACATTTCTCTCTCCGTGACTCCAGGATAGGTCCCTATATACTCTGTGTCATGAGGTCCATCTCAGAATGTGGAGCACCGGTTGCCAGTTAAGAGGCCAAGCCTAACACCACAACACTACCAGAGTATCCTTCCCCCTGCCATGTCACCCGTTTCCTGGTGGGTTGGTTGAATTAGCAATTGCCACAAATATGGTAGTCATTAGCAGTGCCGAGAGAAGGTCATCCAGCACCCAGGGCAAATGTGCCAAACTGCACCTCCCCCCCCCCCATTCATGATGTGCAAGCTTAGGAGATTCTATGCCCAGCAGTCACTCACTGGTGTTAAAATCACTGCCACTGCCACTTCTCCTGTCAGCCTTGCAACAGAAGGAAGGCCTCCATCCCTACAGTAAACCATTGTGCCCAGGGCAACTGCCCCTTACACCCACCCCTTGTCCCAGCCATAGTCATTAGCAATGGAAATATAGCCTCCTTAGGACAGCTTCTCTGCTGGTTAGACCTTTGCACTTTATCTTCTCCAACCTTTTCAGTTCCCTGTTGTAAGTCCTGTTCTTTTGATACACCATACATGCACTCCTTTCAAAGACTTCTGACCAGGCAATTTAAAGGAACAATAGAGATATTTTACTGAGGTAGTTAACCACTTCGGCTCCGGAAGTTTTTATCCCCTTCATGACCAGGCCATTTAGACCATGCTATTTAGCACTGTGCTATTTTAACTGGAAATTGCATGGTCATGCAACACTGTGCCCTAAGTAATTAATATCATTTTTTCCACACAAATATAGTTACATAGTAGGTAAGGTTGAATGAAGACAAAGGTCCATCCAGTGTGTAGGTGCAAATGTGTCAGTATCAGGGCTGGCCCACGACATTGTGCTGCCTGGGTCCAAGAATGAAATCCCCCCCCCCCAAAAAAAAAATCGCACCCACCAAAAGGCCCCCACATCCATTATTTTATATCACGATAATAAAAACTACAATTAAATTTATCAGGAAGTCAGATCTACATGGAACAGCACCTTGTCTATATGCAAAATTACATGACATACCATTATGTTCAATTCCAAGGGACAGGCTAGGGTAGTATAGGGACAGGCTAGGGTAGTACACAGTCAGGTTAGGGTAGTATAGGGACAGGCTAGGGTAGTATATGGAAAGGTTAGGGTAGTATCTGGACAGGCTAGGGTAGTATATGGAAAGGTTAGGGTAGTATCGGGGCAGGCTAGGGTGGTATATGGAAAGGCTAGGGTAGTATAGGGATAGGCTAGGGTAGTATAGGGTCAGGTTAGGGTAGTATAGGGACAGGCTAGGGTAGTACACAGTCAGGTTAGGGTAGTATAGGGACAGGCTAGGGTAGTATATGGAAAGGTTAGGGTAGTATCTGGACAGGCTAGGGTAGTATATGGAAAGGTTAGGGTAGTATCGGGGCAGGCTAGGGTGGTATATGGAAAGGCTAGGGTAGTATAGGGATAGGCTAGGGTAGTATAGGGTCAGGTTAGGGTAGTATAGGGACAGGCTAGGGTAGTACACAGTCAGGTTAGGGTAGTATAGGGACAGGCTAGGGTAGTATATGGAAAGGTTAGGGTAGTATCTGGACAGGCTAGGGTAGTATATGGAAAGGTTAGGGTAGTATCTGGACAGGCTAGGGTAGTATAGGGGCAGGCTAGGGTAGTATAGGGGCAGGCTAGGGTAGTATATGGACAGGCTAGGGTAGTATATGTAAAGGTTAGGACAGTATAGGGACAGGCTAGGGTAGTATAGGGGCAGGCTGAGGTAGTATATAGACAGGCTAGGGCAGTATAGGGACAAGCTAGGGTAGTATATAGGGGCTGGCGGAGTGGCCCGGGGGGCAGTTGTCATCATGACACACAAGACTGCTGGGAAAAAAATCTTGGACATCAATTCGCTGGGTAAATAGTAGAGAAGGAAAGGCGGCTGTGGTTCAATTTTCTGCCGCTCTCAAAGTGCTGCCTGGGTCCAATGGACCCACTGGGACCCATGGTAGGGCCGGCCCTGGTCAGTATCTATAATTATTCCCATATCCCTGTATGTTGTGCTCTTTAAGATTCACATCCAAGAGTCTCTTAAAAACATTCATTCTCCCCGCAGCCACCACCAACTGTGGGAGAGAGTTCCACATCCTTATTGCCTTCACAATGAAAAACCCGCCTTTCCTCCAGTCTCATTTTGTGGCCTCGTGTCCTCTTACACTCCCTGAGACCGAATAGTTTTTTTCCTATGCTCGGATCGCCATTGAGGTATTTGTAAATCGATATCATATCTCCTCTCAAGCCGCGTTTCTCCAGCGAGAATAGATTTTGTGTTTGCAGTCTTTCCTCGTCCTCCAGTCCCCTTATTTGTTTTTTTTTGCCCTTCTTTGGACTCTCCAGTCCCAGCACATCTCTACTGAGGACCGGTGACCAGAACTGGACTGAATACTCCAGATGAGGTCTAACCAGAGTTTTATAAAGTGGCAGAATTATAGTTTTATCCCTGGGGTATATCCCTTTTTTTACGCATGTCAATATTCTGTCTGCTTTGGTAGCTGCAGCTTGACATTGCAAGCTATTGCTCAATCTGTCATCTACTAGGACCCCCAGATCCTTCTCCATCCTCGATTCCCTCAACGGTTCTCCCTCTAGTGAGTGGTTTGCGTTTATGTTTTTTGCCCCCCAAGTGCATTACTTTACATTTCTCCACATTAAACCTTGTTTGCCATGCATTGCCCCACTCCATTATTTTGTTCAGGTCTCCCTGTAAAAGTTTTATATCCTGATGTGACGTTATTGACCTGCTTATTTTTGTGTTGTCCGCAAAAACTGAGATTGAGCCATTTATCCCATCCTCTATATCATTTATGAATAAATTGAATAGAATTGGTCCCAAGACAAAACCTTGGGGCACCCCACTTACCACTCCAGAGAAGGCATCTCACTTCCTCATAGAATGTTAGCAGATTGGTCTGGCAAGAACGACCTTTGGTAAACCCATGCTGATTACCACTAATTACATTCTTTTCCTCAGTAAATGTTTGGATATAGTCCCTTATCATCCCCTCCAATAATTTACCAAGGATTGATGTTAGGTGGATTTGTCTCTGTCCTTGTTTGAATATTGGTACCACATTGGCATTTCTCCAATCAGCTGGTACAATTCCTATCAGTATGCTGTCTGCCAAGATAAGAAACAATGATCTGGCTATAACCTGACTGAGTTCTCTGAGGACTCTCGGGTGTAAGCCATTCGGTCCTGGTGATTTATTTGTATTAAGTTTATCAAGTCTTTCCTTCACTCCGGCCTCTGTTAGCCACTAGGGTATTATTATTATACGGGATTTATATAGCGCCAACAGTTTGCTTTACAATACAGAACAGTACAATTACAGTACAGTTCAATACAGAAGGAAAAGGAGGGCCTTGCTCGTGGAGCTTGCAATGTAAAGGGAGGGGAAAAGGGTTGCCAACCGCCAGTAAATTTACGGACAGTTTGTAAAACTCAGTGATTTTTACAACTGTCTATAAATATCGGGGTCTGATAATTTGTCATGCTGTGCTGATTTTTTAAGTGTAAACCAGGCAAATAACTTGATATGGGTATTGTCAGTGTTTCCATGTTGTGTTTAAATATCAATTGTCTTAGTTTTTAATAGGAGTTCTGTTATTTTTCAAGTTGTCAGTAAAAAATGTGCCCCGCCAGTAAATTTTCCATGTTTTGCCAGTAAAAAATGCTGCGGGAGGTTGGCAACACTGGAGGGGGAGGTGGTACAAAAGGTAATGGCTGCAGGGGATGATCTGATAGAGGTGACTCAAGCACAGTTCTTAGGTGGAGGTGGGGTAAGCTTACCTGAATAAGTGAGTTTTCAAGGATCACCTAAAGTCGGACAGGGTGGGGACTGACCGGATATTCTGGGGCAGGGAGTTCCAGGGGATGGGAGAGGCTCTGGAGAAGTCCTGTAGGCGAGCATGGGAGGAGTCAACAAGGGAGCTAGAGAGCAGGAGGTCCTGGGAGGAGCGGAGAGGACGATTAGGGTGATATCTGCAGATGAGGCTGGTGATATAGCTGGGGACAGTGGTGTGGATGGCCTTGTATGTTGTGGTTAGTATTTTGAATTCTATACGGTAAGGTAGGGGAAGCCAGTGAAGGGATTGGCAGAGCGGGGCAGCAGTTGCGGATCGGTTAGTAAGGTGTATGCCCTGTGATGTGTCACTAACAGTACTGTCGCTGTCAATATAATCCTCCTTTTCCTGCGTAAAAACTGAGGAGAAGAAGGAAATTACTACAGTTGACTTCTCTGTGTCATCCGTAACCATCTTCCCATCCTCGTCTTTTATGTGGGCAATGTGCTCTGATTTCGCCTTTTTACTGTTAATGTATCTAAAAAATGTCTTTGGATTTCTTTTACTATCCTCCGCTATATGTTTCTGGTTGTCTTTTTTGGCTGCCCGGATTGCGTTCTTACACTTCTTATTGCATTCTTTGTAGTGTTGGAATGCTGATGGTGACCCATCCCCTTAAGCTTAAAGGCCATTTTTTTTTCTCTTTAATGAGGCTTTTTACATTATGGTTTTAGCCACTCAGGTTTCACCTTTGCTCTTCTATATTTATTGCCCATTGGAATGCACAGTGGGATACCTTTGTTTAACCACTTGCCGACCGCCGATCGGCATCTGACGGCGGCAAAGTGGCTCGTTCCCGCAAATCGCCGTCATACGACGGCGGCTGCGGGAACGTGTATAGTGAGCGCGCGCCGCCGGAGGCGCGCCCGCGCGCTCACTGTGTCCAGGGGGGGGCCAGGGAGCGGGTGCGGCGGTTTCGATTGCCGCCGGCCACCCGCGATGCCCCCCCCGGAGCGAATGAGCGGAGGTCCGTGTATGTAAACATGGACCTCCGCTCTGTGTGAGGGGGAAGGGCTGTGATCACAGCCTTCCTTTACGTGAAGGCTGTGATAACTTCCCTTCCCCAGATAGGCAGTCCCCCATACAGTTAGAACACGCCCAGGGAACATAGTTAACCCTTAGCGCGCCCCCTGCAGGTTAACCCCTTCACTGCCAATGACATTTACACAGTAATCAGTGCATTTTTATAGCACTGATCGCTGTATAAATGCCAATGGTCCCAAAAAAGTGTCAAAATGTTCCGCCATGTCCGCTGAAATATCGCAGTACCGCAAAAAATCGCAGATCGCCGCCATTTTTAGTAAAAAATAAAAAAAAATTAAAAACCCCAAAAATGAATTCTCATCATCCGTAAACGCGACCACTTTTGCGCAAACCAATCAATAAACGCCGATTGCAATTTTTTTTATCGCAAATATGAGGAAGAATATAAATCGGCCAAAAACGGTGAAAAAAAATGTTTTTTTATATTTTTTTTTTGGATTTGTATTTTAGGAAAAAGTAAGAAATTTGGGTTTTTTTGCAAAATTGTTGCTCTTCTTTTGTTTATAGCGGCGATCAGAAATGACGCAGAGGTGATCATATACCACCAAAAGAAAGCTCTGTTTGTGGGAAAAAAAGGACGCAAATTTCGTTTGGGTACAACGTCGCACGACCGCGCAATTGTCAGTTAAAGCGACGCAGCGCCGAATCGCAAAAAGGGCTCCGGTCCTAAAGCTGGAAATCCTTCCGGGGCTGAAGTGGTTAATATGCTCCTAAAGTATTCCCATTTTTCTTCCGTGCTCAATGTATCTAGGATTTGGTCCCAATCAATGCCATGTAGTAATGACCGCAGTTCCGAAAAAATTTGCTCGTTTGAAATTTAGTGTTCTTGTGCTTCCCTTGTGCCTCCCTTTTTTATGTTTAACGCTGAATGCGATCATCCTGTGCTCGCTAGATCCCAAGTTGTCCCGTATCTCCACACCTGAGATCAGACTTGGACCGTTCGTAATTAATAGATATAACAGGGCATTCTTTCTAGTTGGGGAATCCACCAATTGGGACATGAAGTTGTCCTGTAAGACATTCATGAAATGACGGGCCTGTGCCCTCTGCCCAGTCAATAAATAGAGCTTTCTTTTGATGGTATTTCATCACCATTAACTACTTCCCATCCGCGCCATAGCCGAATGACGGCTACAGCTCGGCTCTAAAATGCAGGGAGGCCGTCAATACGTCAAGGACGTCCTCCCCTTTGGCTCGTGCTGGGCGCGCTCCCGCTGCACACCGCGTGAGCGTGCCTGCGGGTTGGGCGGACCCGATGTCCGCTGGAGACCCGCGATCGGCTCACAGAGAGCCAGAACGGGGAACCGCTGATGTAAACACAGCGGTTTCCCTGTTCTGTGAGGGGGGGGGGCATGCCAGGTCTACTGATCCCTGTCACTGGGATCAGTTAGATCTGTCATGCCCCTGCCAACCCCGCCCCCCCACAGTTAGAACACACCCAGGGAACACATTTAACCCCTTCACTGCCCCCTTAGTGTTAACCCCTTCCCTGCCAATGACATTTATACAGTAATCAGTGTCTATTTTTAGATCTGATCGCTGTATAAATGTCATTGGTCCCAAAAAAGTGTCAAAAACGTCCAATATCAAAGTCCCGATAAAAATCGCAGATCACTGCCATTACCAGTAAAAATAAATAAATAAATAAATAAATAAAAACGCCATAAACCAATGTCCATAGTTTGTAGACGCTATAACTTTTGCGCAACCCAATCAATAAACGCCGATTGCGATTTTTTTTTACCAAAAATATATAGAAGAATAAATATCGGCCTAAACTGATGGATAAATTTGTTTTCCTGACAGACTCCATGGCAGCATACGTGTGGGTTAAGCCCCGCCTCTACTACCCTATAGGACTCCTCTCCCATAAATCTTTGCTCCGAGCAGCATGCCGTGTTCCTTTTTTGTCCTCCTCTCGGACCACGGAGGTCCTGCTACCTGAATGAGAGCTCCTGCCTTGAACATGCGGCCAAGAGGCGTCCATGGAGTGGATCGCTATTCTCCAATAAACCCTAGCTATTAGCAGGGGATGGAGGGGGTGGTACCCTGGTGTATGCAGCAATGGCAGTCTGCAGTTATGGCCAAGAAGCCTTGCTATTAGCAGGTGGCCCTTTACCCCAAGAAGAGGATAAGACCGGCATGGGTGTGTGTGTATTCCCTTGGCCTGCCTGGATGTTCGGGCGCTGGAGCGGTGAGATCGTTCTCTTTATATTGTGGATTCTTCTGTGTGCCCTCCTATACATGGCAGCATTTTATGTGAATGTACCTGACCTTTCCTTTGCAGCTATTGTCCGGTGCAGCCCTCTAGTCCACAGGTGCAGCGGCTGGGGTTTCCCTGCGTTCCAGCCGCTGCCTGCTTCCGGGTATGTTCCGTTCGTTCTGCGCAGGCGCGCGGCTACCCGGGAGCGAGGCTTGGTCGCGCATGCGCGGTCCAGCGGGCCGCGCGTGCGCACTGGCAGCGGCGCTCTGGCGCCAGTATTTAAAAATGCCAGATGCCTAAAGACGTTGGGAACGTCTTGTGGGCTTTAGCGACAGCTTCCCCACACCC
>BLSH010037332.1:1048152-1069190 GCA_018402905.1 Glandirana rugosa
TTTTTTCATATTTATTCGGCCCTCTTGGGTATAGTGACAAGACGTTTTACACACATAGTGAAATTTACTTTGGCCCTTAGTCACGTGTAGAGAAGACGTGTTAATGAAGTTCAGACACACAGTGAAATTTAGTTTGGCAGTTCGTAACGTGTAGAAAATAAATGTGAAGAAAAATTTCAGACACAGTGAAATTTACTTTGGCAGTTAGTAACGTGTAGACGATAAGTGTGTGCACACAAGACGTGGTCTGGTTTTAGGTAAAGTGTTCTAAACTATTTTCAGATGTGTGCAGAACAGATCTAATCTGTGAATAACATCTGTTCTGGTGCAGAACACACGTGTGTGAATAGCAGATGTGCAATGATTGACGGTTTCATTTAAAGTGACACAGACTTTAAAAAGAAGTGTAAATAAAAGATGTGCAATGCTTGACGGTTTGATTTAAAGTGACACACAGACTTGAAGTAATTGTGCAGAAGAGATGTGCACTGATTCCCGGTTTCATTTAAAGTGATACACACATTTTGCAGAACAGTGATATGGGTTCTCCCGGCTTATTTATACTTTTTTGACACAGTTTGAAGATGATTTTAGAACAGTTCTATGGCCTCTACCGTTAATTAATACTTTTCAGACCCATTTTGAAGATGATCTCCATTTTTGCAATTTTTATGTTTTTATTTTTTTAAAAATATTTAAAGTTATTTCCCTGTCCCCATTTCTTTGTAGGTCACTTGTCCCACCCTTACCCACATTTCCTTCCTTTTGCAGACCTCTAGGACCTTCCAGGACTATTTTACAACATTTTTTGTACCTAAAAGTCCGGGTCTCCATTGATTTCAATGGGGTCCGGGGTCCGGGACAAAGTTCGGTTTCTGTCCGGACCCGAACCCGGACTTTGTCCCAAAGTTCGGCCGAACCAGCAGAACCCGGACTTCTAGAAGTTCGCTCAACTCTACTTCTAACCCTAATCCTTACCCCTAACCCTAATATGTACCCCTAACCCCTAACTCTCATATTAATCCCGAATAATAACTCCTAACCCTAATCCTTACCCCTAACCCTAATATGTACCCCTAACCCTAACTCTCATATTAATCATGAATAATAACTCCTAACCCTAATCCTTACCCCTAACCCTAATATGAACCCCTAACCCCTAACTCTCATATTAATCCCGAATAATAACTCCTAACCCTAATCCTTACCCCTAACCCTAATATGAACCCCCAACCCCTAACTCTCATATTAATCCCGAATAATAACTCCTAACCCTAATCCTTACCCCTAACCTTAATATGTACCCCAACCCCTAACTCTCATATTAATTCCGAATAATAACTCCTAACCCTAATCATTACCCCTAACCCTAATATGAACCCCTAACTCTCATATTAATCCCGAATAATAACTCCTAACCCTAATCCTTACCCCTAACCCTAATATGTACCCCCAACCCCTAACTCTCATATTAATTCCGAATAATAACTCCTAACCCTAATCATTACCCCTAACCCTAATATGTACCCCCAACCCCTAACTCTCATATTAATCCCGAATAATAACTCCTAACCCTAATCCTTACCCCTAACCCTAATATGTACCCCCAACCCCTAACTCTCATATTAATCCCGAATAATAACTCCTAACCCTAATCCTTACCCCTAACCCTAATATGAACCCCTAACTCTCATATTAATCCCGAATAATAACTCCTAACCCTTATCCTTACCCCTAACCCTAATATGAACCCCCAACCCCAACTCTCATATTAATCCCGAATAATAACTCCTAAGTCCTAACCCTAATCCTTACCCCTAACCCTAATATGAACCCCTAACTCTCATATTAATCCCGAATAATAACTCCTAACCCTTATCCTTACCCCTAACCCTAATATGAACCCCCAACCCCTAACTCTCATATTAATCCCGAATAATAACTCCTAACCCTAATCCTTACCCCTAACCCTAATATGAACCCCCCAACCCCTAACTCTCATATTAATCCCGAATAATAACTCCTAACCCTAATCCTTACCCCTAACCCTAATATGTACCCCTAACCCCTAAAATAACAACATAAATAAAGATAATTAAATAAATAAACAATAATAAGTTAACCCTCTAACACCTTACAAAAAAAATGAAATTAAAAAATATATAATAAATAAATAGTAAATAAAAGTTGATGAAAAGGCTGAAAAACAAAGAGCAACAAATGATGAAACAGATGACATTTTTTTTCTTTTGGCTAGTAAAAAAAATGCCAAGCTCAAAAACGTTTTAAAAAACGCTCCATACAAACGTCTGAAAAAACGCTTGAGAAAAAACTCGTGGGCACACAACGCTCAGGTGTGCATGCAGCCTTAACCCAACCGCGTTTCCATGCAGCTGTGTCCCGGTGCCATTCAACTGTTTCACGCATTTCTGCGCGTTGCGGTAATGTGCGGTTTAAAAAAACGCATAGTTTATCACAACGCTCGTGCGTTAACGGGCCCCGAAAATCTCACATTTTTCTGTGCCGGTTATTTACTGTATGTATTTATTTCATTCATGTAGTAGCTCGTTAGGGTTATTCGTGTTGTTTTAGCTTTACCCGTCCCATAAAACAAAATCTGTAACAGCAAACATGTGTAGAATTCCTGCGCCAGTGAGATTCTCCCGGCCTGTAATGCGACGCGGAAATGGAACATCCATACCAACTCATCACCCAAACCCATCTGGTGGCTGCATCTTCCTGGCTGACATCCTGCTCGCTGTAATTCACTCCAATTCATTATGTATCCCGCATACACACACAATTAAATAGTTAGCTTCCCGCTGAAAGAGCAGCATCCCCTCCAGGGCAGAGGACCGGCCAAGCAAGGAGCAATCAGCAGTCTGTGTGTTCTCATTGTAAATCAGCAGCACACATCTCCCCCCATCGCCAGTCATTACTGTAATGAGACACTGAATGGGCCACTTAAAGGGGGGCCGTCATATAAAAAGACAAAATATATGGCCTGCAAGGAGCAGCTGATACAAGAAGCCCGAACGTTCCTTAATTCAAGGTCTGTGCCCATCCGGTTCCTTCCCCACTGGCAGCTGACTTCACAGGAGAGCCAACAAGGCACTGGCGGCCTTCCTACTCATCAGGCGTTACACCAAGTAGCACCTCACTACAAACCTCCACAAGCCCATATTGGTCCCCTATCTGTGTCCTATTAGGGAGATTTCCCTTAATTTCCTGTCCCAGAGATGAAACAGGAAGTGGGAGGAGATCTCTACAAATTGAAGGGAATATCCTTCTTAGACCAGCTGGAAGGTTTTCCCCGTATTCTGATTACAGCTCTAAATTTTCCATTAGTTTAGGGCAGCGATCTCCAAACTGTGGCCCAGGGGCCAGATGCGGCCCTTTGCGTGTCTTTATTTGACCGTTGGGACACTATTTCATCCACTGATACAAACAGTGGGGCATAATTCCTCCCATTAACACCAGTGATGGGTAAAATTCCTCCCAATGACACCAACGATAGGGTCCAATTTTTGCCAATGACGCCAACGATGTGGCTCAGTTTCTCCTACTGATACCAGCAATGGGGCCCAATGACACAAACGATGGGGCACTATCCCCCCCCCCCCCCACTGACACCAATAAAGGGGAACAATCCCTCCCAATGGCACTAATGATGGGGTTCAATTTCTGACAATGACGCAAAGATGTGGTCCAAATTCCTCCCAATGACACCTACAATTGGGGCCCAATGACACAAATGATGGGGCTCTATTCCTCCCAATGACACCAACGATGGGGCACAACTACTTCCAATGACACCAACGATGGGGTCAAATTTCTGCCAATGACGCCAACAATGTGGCTCAGTTTCTCCCACTGACACCAGCAATGGGGCCCAATGACACAAACAATGGGGCACTATTCTCCCCACTGACACCAATGAAGGGGAACAATCCCTCCCAATGGCACCAATGATGGGGTTCAATTTCTGGCAATGACACAACGATGTGGTCCCAATTCCTCCCAATGACATCAATGATGGGGCACAATGACACAAACAATGGTGCGCTATTCCTTCCAGTGACACCTACAATGGGGCACGACTACTTCCAATGACACCAACAATGGGGTCCAATTTCTGCCAATAACGCCAACTATGCGGCTCAGTTTCTCCCAATGACACCAGTAATGGGGCCCAATGAAACAAATGATTGGGCACTATTCCCCCCACTGACACCAATGAAGGGGAACAATCCCTCCCAATGGCAGCAATAATGGGGTCCAATTTCTGACAATGACGCAATGATGTGGCCCAATTCCTCCCAATGACACCAACAATGGGGCCCAATGACACAAATGATGGAGCACAATTCCTCCCAATGACACCAACAATGGGGCCTAATGACACAAATGATGGAGCACAATTCCTCCCAGTGACACCAACGATGGGGCACAACTACTTCCAATGACACCAACAATGGGGTCCAATTTATGCCAATGACGCCAACTATATAATTCCGTTTCTCCCAATGACACCAGCAATGGGACCCAATGAAACAAATGCTGGGGCACTATTCCCCCCACTGACACCAATGAAGGGGAACAATCCCTCCCAATGGCACCAATGATGGGGTCCAATTTCTGCCAACGGTGGCAAAAATGTGGCCCAATTCTTCCCACTGACACCAAAAATTGGGGCCCAAACACACAAATGATGGGGAACTATTGCTCCCAATGACACCAATGATGGGGCACTATTCCTCTCACTGACACCAGAGATAGGACATTGTTTTTTGCCACTGAAATGGGGACCTTTTCTATGCCCACTGGGCACAGTCCAGCCCCCCTAGTGTCTGAAGGACCACTGGCTCTTTGTTTTAAAACTTTGGAGACCCCTAGTGTAAGGCATTGGGCCCCAGTGCCAGAATAAGGTCATCTCAGGAGGAAGATGACAAAGTCCCCCCCCCCCCGTGATGTGTAAGCATCATATGTCAGCAAATATCCCCCCATGCAACACTGATCTGTATGCCCCTACCCCCAAGAAAAATTTTCCTCTTCAGGTCAATATTCCCCCTCAAACAAATGGGAAAATTCCCTCTCTCCCAACTCAAATTCCCTCCTCTTAGCACAAATCCCCCACCCCCAAAATAACACCCCACCTAGCACAGTCCCCCCAAATTCCGCCACCTAGCATAAATTCTATCCCTTGCCCAAAATCCCCCTACTAGCACAAGTCTCCTCATCATAGTCTGTCTAACGCCTCTACCAAATCCCCCCTTCTACCACAAAGTTCACAAATCCAGTCACCTCCCCTCCATTGTGTCCCCAGTACAGCCCCCCATCCCTCTATGAAACTTACAAATCTAAAATGCTAAAAGGATTGGAACTCACCATGCAGCACCAACCCTCTCTCATGTGAGTTCACTGCGCCAGGGGGCAGCCAATCCTCCTGCTTATCCTTGATCCCAACCTTGTGTGGCCCACACTGGTTCAGGAGGAGGTCCTCACATTCGCCACCCCTCATCACCCCCTTTCCTGCTGGCCTACCAGGCTGCATGCTTGGATAAAGGTTTTGGTGTGGATTTTTGTGGGAACTTCGTGCTTTCTTCTCATGGAGTTCCCCCTTAAAGTGGTTGTAAAGTCTTTACATCCACTTTAACCTACAGGTAAACCTATAATAAGGCCTATAATAAGGCTTACCTGTAGGTACCCCGCATATCTCCTAAACTTGCATAGTTTAGGAGATATGCACTGTAATAGCATGTCCCAACCATGGGCGTCCGCAGATAGGGGCAAGGGGGGGGCAATTGCCCCCCCCCCTGGAATCAGGGATCAGATCAGGGGTTCCCCACTAGGTCCTTATCCTCTTGAGCCATGTATGCAGTTTCTGACAGTCACTTGGGCCATGTATGCAGTCTGTGACTGTTTCCTGTACCAGGTCCGCAGTCTCTGACTGTCTCCTGTGCTATGTCTGCAGTCTCTGACTGTCTCCTGTGCTATGTATGCAGTCTCTGACCGTATACTGTACTATGTCTGCAGTCTCTGACCATCTCCTGTACTATGTCCGCAGTCTCTGACTGTCTACTGTGCTATGTCTGCAGTCTCTGACTGTCTCCTGTGCTATGTATGCAGTCTCTGACCGTATCCTGTACTATGTCTGCAGTCTCTGACCATCTCCTGTACTATGTCCGCAGTCTCTGACTGTCTCCTGTGCTATGTCTGCAGTCTCTGACTGTCTCCTGTGCTATGTCTGCAGTCTCTGACTGTCTCCTGTGCTATGTATGCAGTCTCTGACCGTATCCTGTACCATGTCTGCAGTCTCTGACCATCTCCTGTACTATGTATGCAGTCTCTGACCGTATCCTGTACCATGTCTGCAGTCTCTGACCATCTCCTGTACTATGTCCGCAGTCTCTGACCATCTCCTGTACTATGTCCGCAGTCTCTGACCGTATCCTGTACTATGTCCGCAGTCTCTGACCGTCTCCTGTTCCATGTCTGCAGTATCTGACCGTCTCCTGTACCATGTCCGCAGTCTCTGACTGTCTCCTGTATCATGTCTGCAGTCTCTGACCATCTCCTGTACCATGTCCGCAGTCTCTGACTGTCTCCTGTACCATGTCTGCAGTCTCTGACTGTCACCTGTACCATGTCTGCAGTCTCTGACCATCTCCTGTATCACGTCTGCAGTCTCTGACCATCTCCTGAATCATGTCTGCAGTCTCTGACCATCTCCTGTACTACGTCTGCCGTCTCTGACCGTGATAATGTAATTATGACATTGTCAAAAAGGGGCAGAGCATGGATGACCTTGAAATTATGCCCCCCCCCTGGAAAAAGTTCTGCTGACGCCCATGATCCCAACAACATCGGCACAGGTGCACTGAAGAAATGGACCGGGTGTGCCGTTTCTAAAGTGACTATGTGAGTGTGTGACGCAACCGGTGGCGTCATCGCAGCTCAGGCCAATCACAGCGCAGGAGCCCACAGACCCAGAAACAGCATATCGGGGGTCACAGCGGTACTCTCCTTGGGTTTACAACCACTTTAAAATCCTGAAGGACATGGTATAAACTATCGTGGGAACAACACACCACTTTTTTTTTTAAATCATCCCCACCCCTTTGACTAAAAGGTTGGGAATTCCCAGCCGTGTAAGTGAAGGGGTTGGTGACGTCATTGGTTGTTAAGGATTAGGCATTGCCTGCAATATCCGGTGTCCCTAACAACCATTCACAGTAGGAAGCAATCATGTATCAACATTTTACCGCCAATCAAGTAAATATTCATGCATTCATCTGAATGCCGGAAAGGCCAACTTGTAATTGGACCAAACCTATTTTCCATCCTTAATTTCCATCACTTTTTGTGAAGTCTATGTGCAGTAAAAGAAATCTATTTGAGTCCATAGTGTTACCTAAAAGGACTGGGGATGATGATGATTTTACCAGTCTGGTGAAGGGTTTATGGAGACAGATTGGGCATTGGAGGCCTGTAATCATATAAAGGTTGACACCCGCTGAGATACAATGTTGGCACGAGTCATAGGAAATGAATGGAAACTTGGCATAGTACCCATAATGGAGGTGACCCAACAGCCTAGAAGTGTTTGGTGAACAAACATTGACCTTTAGCTAAACTATCTGTAGGTTCTGTAGATGGTACTGTTCCGGGGTGGTAGGTGGCATCGAATTTCTTTCCTTTCCACAGGTCCCTCACCACTTGTGAAGCTCAACACTACAAATGAGGGAATCCGAGAGTTTTCGATTACCACACAAATTTTGGTAAAATTTCACAATTTGGTTGAAATGTATTGGAGTGAATGGAGCAAGCTATGGACATCTTTTGAGTCAGTAGCCGTTCCTAAGAGGACTGGGTATGAGGAGGATTTTGCTAGTCTGGTGAAGAGTGTATGGGAACAGATTGGGCATTGGAGGTCTGTAATTGTATAAAGTTGGAGAACCTCTCGTCATAGGAAAGTAAACACCCTAAGCATCATAGAGGTAACCAAACAGTGTAGAAATGTTTGGTGAACTATCACTGGCCTTTAGCTAGATGAGATGAGCTGTGGGTTCTGTGGATGATGCTGTTTAGGGGTGATAGGTGGCATCAATTTCCATTCCTTTTCACAGGTCTCCACTACTTGTGAAGCTCAATACTATGAATGAGAGAACCTGAAAGTTTTTCGATACCCCGCACATTTTGGTAAAATTTCACTAGTTTGTTGAAATGTATTGGAGCCAGTGGGACAAGCTGTGGACATCTTTTGAGTCCATAGTCATACTTAATAGGACTGGGGATGAGGATGGTTTTGCCAGTCTAGGGAAGGGTTTATGGGAACAGATTTGGCATTGGAGGTCTGTAATCATATAAAGGCTGACAACTTCCGAGATACAACGTTGGTAAGGGTCACGCGTCCTATGGAAGTGAGAATCCTAGGTATAGTACCCATCATGGAGGTAACCCAACAGCATTGAAGTGTTTGGGAAACAAACACTGGCCTTTAGCTAGATGGGATGAGCTGAATGTTCTGTGGAATTCTATTTAAGGGTGACAGGTGGCATTGACTTCTATTCCTTCCTCAGGTCCCCTACCACTTGTGAAGCTCAATACTACAAGAGAGTGAAACTGGGAGTTTTCGATACCCCGCAAATTTTGGTAAAAAAATTCCACATTTTGTTGAAATGCATTCAAGTCAATCAGGATGATAACATTTTTGAAACGTTGGCGTTTTTTTATAAGGGTGCCATGGTTTTACATGGCTGCTGAGGGTTTCAGAAGCTTCTTTCATCTACCCTGGACCTTTTATTGTGCCAGATACGGGCCTCTCATTAGCCTTTTGTGCCCCCTTAAAGTGTGTGAAATACCTGCACCCCCAGCCACATGCGGGGGGTCCCTCTCGCTGGTACATACAGGACACACCTGCCGGCAGGACCCATAGTGAGTGAGTGGGTTGGGGGGAGGCAGATATTACTCACACCTGAACGCTCAAATATCTTTAGTGACTGGGGATAGCTGATATGAGCTGCTGGACTCTTTCGGCTGTGAGTAAATTGCAGCTTGAGCTATTGAGATCTATAAACAGCAGGCTATTTTCATTGGGCCATTAACCAAAAAGGGAAAATGTAAAAAGGAATTAAGATGTCAGGACCCGGATCAGAACCTGCAACCTCTGCTGTGCCTGACAGTATCTCTTCCTGCTGAGGCACCTGAGATGCTTAAACATCCCTGCCTTGTGTCTTGTTTCACTTGAACCTTAAACCCTTTGCTCCTCACATGAACTTCCTATTTAAGCCATGTCTTTGCACTTTCCATTTGCTAGATTAGTGCGCTCTCTCCAGCATATATCCCACTCTTGTCTCTCCTGCCGTTGTCTGTATCTTCACTTACCAACCCTTGGCTTGTTCCTCGACTACGCTTCCGCTTGATCCCAACCTGCAACCACTGGTTTCCAACCTTTGGCTTGTTTACTGACAATGCTTCTGCTTGATCTTTACCTGCTATATCTGCTACTGGACCCCAACTGGCTCACCTCCTGGTGGGGCGATCCTGAGGACTGCGACCTGGTACTAACACTCAGCAAAACCCATCTCCACCATCAGGAGCTTTGGTGAATACCGATTAGTGGTTAGACCCCACACCTTGGGTAAGCCCATCTCATCTGCCAGGATGACTTGCTTGCATACTTATTTAGCTGGTTGGAGGCAGCCTCTCTACTGCTACAGCTACTGGTCTACCAGCCTGACCCCTGACCGTGATGTAAGACCTCAGAACTTGAAGCTTCCACGGGGCTAGCTGTCTACATATCTACAGACAAAGGTAGGGAAAGTGCGTGTAATCTGGGGTCAGGTCCGACATTTAAGTGAAACTGTTGCTTTAGTCCGGGGGTCAGCAACCAGTAGATCGTGGACAGGTGACTGGAAGATCATGGTCTGTGCTTACTGACCCAACGCAATGGGGCACTTCTACACTGGCCACCAACGCAAGGGGGCACTTCTACACTGGGCACCAATGCAAGGGGCCACTTCTACACTGGGCACCAACACAAGGGGGCACTTCTACACTGGGCACCAACACAAGGGGGCACTTCTACACTGGGCACCAACGCAAGCAGGCACTTCTACACTGGGCACTAACGCAACGGGGCACTTCTACACTGGTCACCAATGCAAGGGGGCACTTCTACACTGGGCACCAATGCAAGGGGGCACTTCTACACTGGGCACCAACGCAAGGGGGCACTTCTACACTGGCCACCAATGCAAGGGGGCACTTCTACACTGGCCACCAATGCAAGGGGCCACTCCTACTTGTAAAGTTGGAATTGTGGTAGGGAGCAAGAGCCGCATAAGCCAATGCCTTCTCTGTAGTGCTGGCTAGTACGACAATTAGAGGTTTAAATCGGGTGTGAGCAGACGACACTGTGCCTGGTGATCTTTGACTTCTCCCACGTTGTTCAGGTAGATCTCCACCTCTTTAAGGTTGCCTACCCCTGCTTTATTCTGTGTGGGTAAAGCACAGATTTGCTTTAGACCACCTTAAAATAAATGGGCTTCCCTCACTCCCACTCCAGTGCTCCATGCTGGCATAGGTCACAGCCATCACAAGTGCCCTTATATAGACTTCCATTGCTTACGATAGACAGGGGAGAATGTCTGACCACGCCTGTTCCATTGCAGAGTGTACTAAGCAGCGTGGTCAGACTCTGGTGCCTATTGGATTGTGTAAATAGGTAGACCTTAAAAATTCTGTAACCGGAAAGCGCACAAGGAAAATGGGCGTCTTTATCATCGATTTGTGGGACTTAAATTGGGTTTTAAACATTTGACATATTATTTGGTTCACATAAACCAAACCGGCTCGTACTTTAAATTTAGGCAGCCCCCGTAATGGCGCTTCGGGGTACCAGATTTGTACGCACCCACCTACGTGTCCTTATACAGCTTGGACTTGGACCAACTGTGATTTACAAGTCGAGAAGCTTAAACGTTTTGTACCCACTTGAAACAACGTCTGCACCACACACACCCGTCTCTCAGCACATGCAAATTAGTGTAAGGACCTAAGCAGTTCCAAATGTTTCAAGGAACTGAAGTGATAACAGGAGAGCTGGAAACATCGCCAGACACCCATATTGAACAGCTTAACCTCCCGCTATTGTTTTCCTTCGTACGGCTTCCACGCTCGCTCTGCGCCATTACAGATGAAATTTCAGACAATTTTTTGTTTTGCCGTGGCCGGGCTGCACAGTGGTCAGGAGATGCACATGAAGCAGATGTCCGAAATTTTTGGAGTGTAAGCTCAACGTAAAAAAAAAAAAAAAAAAACACATTATTTTTACTTGGTTTTCCATTTTTATACTTTTTTCTTTTGTCTTTTCACCTTTTTTCCTATTTTACTTTTTTTTTTTTTTGCCTTTTCGTATTTCCTTTCTTTCTTTTATATCTTTGTACTGTTTGTCTTTTTAACTTTTTTCCTCTTGTATGATTTTTGCTTTTTTATTTGCTTTTCCTTATTTCTTTTCTTCGTTTTACATTTTTAATAAAAAAATTATTTTGTCATTTTAACTTTTTCTTTCTTTCTTTTTTTTTTTTCCTTTCTATATTTCTTCTCTCCCTTTTGCATTTTTTTTTACTTTTTGTCATTTTTTCTTTTGTCTATTTTACTTTTTTTTGCCTTTTCATATTTCCTTTCTTTCTTTTATATCTTTATACTTTTTGTCTTTTTAACTTTTTCCTCTTGTATGATTTTTGAAATTGTTTTGCTTTTTTGCTTTTCCTTATTCCTTTTCTTCCTTTTACATTTTTTTTTAATTATTTTGTCTTTTTAACTTTTTCTTTCTATACTTTTCTTACCTTTCTATATTTCTTCTCTCCCTTTTACATTTTTTTTTACTTTTTGACAATTTTTCTTTTGTCTTTTCACCTTTTTTCCTATTTTACTTTTTCTTTTTTGCCTTTTCATATTTCCTTTCTTTCTTTTATATCTTTATACTTTTTGTCTTTTTAACTTTTTCCTCTTGTATGATTTTTGAAATAGTTTTGCTTTTTTGCTTTTCCTTATTCCTTTTCTTCCTATTACATTTTTTTAAAATTCTTTTGTCTTTTTAACTTTTTCTTTCTATACTTTTCTTACCTTTCTATATTTCTTCTCTCCCTTTTACATTTTTTTACTTTTTGACAATTTTTCTTTTGTCTTTTCACCTTTTTTCCTATTTTTACTTTTTTTTTGCCTTTTCATATTTACTTTCTTTCTTTTATATATTTATACTTTTTGTCTTTTTAACTTTTTCCTCTTGTATGATTTTTGAAATTGTTCTGCTTTTTTGCTTTTCCTTATTCCTTTTCTTCATTTTACATTTTTTTTAAATTCTTTTGTCTTTTTAACTTTTTCTTTTTATACTTTTCTTACCTTTCTATATTTCTTCTCTCCCTTTTACATTTTTTTTTTTACTTTTTGACAATTTTTCTTTTGTCTTTTCACATTTTTTCCTATTTTACTTTTTTTTTGCCTTTTCATATTTCCTTTCTTTCTTTTATATCTTTATACTTTTTGTCTTTTTAACTTTTTCCTCTTGTATGATTTTAAAAACTGTTTTACTTTTTTGCTTTTCCTTATTCATTTTCTTCCTTTTACATTTTTTTTTTAATTATTTTGTCTTTTTAACTTTTTCTTTCTATACTTTTCTTACCTTTCTATATTTCTTCTCTCCCTTTTGCATTTTTTTTTTTACTTTTTGACAATTTTTCTTTTGTCCTTTCACCCTTTTCCATATTGTACTATTACTTTTTTTATTATAATTTTTTCCACATTTTTTTTTTTGTTATTTTATTGTTTTTTCCTAAGCTGTAAACAAAGGCATTTTTTTTTTAGTTTTGAATAGAGTAGAGAAGCATAAAGCCTCGTACACACGGGACGACGATCGTACGTACGATCGTCTCAAATCGTATGTTGGCTGTGTTGTATCTCGCATACTGACTGCACTACACGATCGTACGACCAAAGAAAGAACGTTCAGGTGCATGACATTAGCATCCGGCCGTTCCTGACTTCTGAGCATGCGTGTTTTGCGCAATACGAATTGTTGTACAAACTTCTCGGTATGCACGATACAACGGTCGTATGACCGCTTGTTGGTACGACCAAGTTTTCTAGTTTGCTCATACAACTCCCGTTGTACGACCATCGTATGTCAGCTGTTCTAATCGTGCATACGAATGATCGATTTTGCATACAACGGTCGTCGTACGACCTGTTGTATACGATCGCCTTCCCATTTGTACGAGGCTTTAGACACACTATGGCAGTGGTTCTCAACTCCGGTCCTCAGGACCCACTAACAGGCCAGGTTTGCAAGATGACTGAAATACATCACAGGTGATATCATTTGCTGCTCAGTGATTGCAGTATTCTAGTCTGCATCTCCCCAAGGTAATACTTACTGTTAGTGGGTCCTGAGGACCGGAGCTGAGAAACACTGCACTATGGGGTTGATTTATTAAAGGCAAATAGACTCTGCAGTTGCTCCAGAGATGATTAAATGAAGTAAAGCTTCACTTTGCAAAGAATACCCAATCACAGGCAATTAATATAACAAAAACAGCTTTTTTGCTTGCACATGATTGGATGATGGAAGTCAGCAGAGCTTCTGCTCATTTAATAAGCTCTGGAGCAACTGCTCTTCCAGAGTGCAAATGCACTTTGCAAAGTGCATAGTCTGCCTTTAGTAAATCAACCCCTTTTATAAGGTTTTTATTGCATAAATACAAAAACAAATGGATGGATTCAAATTTTCTAAGGGTCACCGAAATTATGACTGGGCACCCTGGCTCTGGTTCAGCAATACTGCACAAAACTAGGACTCCCCTCAAGAGCAGGGAAAGGACCCAGACTTGAGAATCCACATTCATAAAATCCAGTGAGCGTGCCGAACAAACGTCCACGAGTCCAAGGTTTTTAATGATAAAAATAATTCATAGAAGAAAAAAAAGATATCATTAGATTTTTTAACTCTAAATTGCTTTATTTTATTTATTTTTTGGGTGTTTTATTATATATTTAAAAAAAATAATAATAAATAAATAAAAATAATTATTTTTTTACTCTTAATTGCTTTATTTTATTTATTTATTTTTTTGTTTCATTATATATTTTTTAAATGATATATCTTTTTCCTTTTGATTGCATTATTTATTTAGTTTTACTTTTTTATTTATTTATTTTTTGTTATGCATTTATTTTTCAGTTTTTTTTTTTTACTTATCCTTTCCTGCTTTTCTTTTCTCAGCTGCTTGTCTCACGCACATTACAAAAACATACTCAATTACCTTGGCACCACGTCTGTGAATGACCACATGCTGATAACGCCAGTTTCTCTGCCTACGTCCTGGCCGATCTGCTGACTCTTATTTCTTTCTATCGCAATCTCCTCGTTAATGGAACTTTGCTGATAGAAATCTGATTTTTTTTTTTTTTTTCGTAAATAGTGTTGGCATTGTTGGCTTCTAGAACCTCTATGGTTCTGATATTTATACTCTGACAACATTGTGTTTAGTAATGTCCCTTCTTCATCTGTATTGTTCAGGCCGGTGGCGATGAGAAGAACCAGGACACAAGGATTGATTGAAAGCATGCTTGTACGTGACTTAACCCCTGTCCAGCCTCCCGGTGTAAGCTTACCCTTGCTACTTCTTCCCAGCTACCTGGCACACACCATCCAAGGCTGGACCCCTTTCAATTTCTGCTGGTACATAGCTGTGTTTGATGCCTCTGGATGCCCTGGCGAAGCCCCAGATAAAATAAACATGTGTGTGTGTTTGTGTGCAGGGCACAGAGACTCTGACGCCAAAGAGGCGGCATCCTAATGGGCATTAATGAGCCAGAGAAAGGGGGCACGAACAGGCCAACTTCCTAAGGCCTCCGTCCAACATTTCAGCAAATAGGAGGAGATATAGCAAAGGGGGAGAAGCAGTTCTTAATCACCCGTGAGCTCTGGACTTAAAGTTAGGGGCACTTTTTAACTCTTATTTTTCAGGAGTCACTGGCCAAAAAAGAAAAGGAAGTGTTTGGCTTATGATTAGAAGGGACAGACAAATATCCTCCCCTCGCTAGACGCAAAGCTACTGATGTCTCTCAGAACTTAAGTGCTTGCGGAAAGGGAACCCTCCGTTCTCCAAACCCTTATCCAACATCAAGGCTTTATTCCAGTAAAGGCCTTGGCCTTCGTCCTCCCACTTTAATGTGTTTTACCACTCAAGGCTTGGTTGTAGACCAAGATCAAAGTCTTGATGTTGGGTACGGCATTGCGGCTGTCTTGTTTCTTCCTCAAAGTGTTTGGCCCATGTTTAGGAATGGAGCCTACAAAGAGATGGATACTTGGGTTGCTTGGGTCCAAACCCAGCATCTCATGAACACCTTGATGCATTTCACACACCGAAGACATATCTAACATCAGGCCTTTATTCTAACAAGGACCTTGGCCTTGGTCCTCCCACCTTAATGTATTTCACCACTCAAGGTTTAGGTGTAGACCAAGGCCTTTGTTGGAATAAAGTGTTGATGTTGGGTATGGCATTGCGGCTGTCTTGTTTCTTCCTCAAAGTGTTTGGCCCATGTTTAGGAATGGAGCCTACAAAGAGATGGATACTTGGATTGCTTGGGTCCAAATCCAGAATCTCATAAACACCTTGATGCATTTCACACACCGATGACATATCCAAGATCAGGCCTTTATTCTAACAAGGACCTTGGCCTTGGTCCTCCCACCTTAACGTGTTTCACCACTCAAGGTTTAATTGTAGACCAAGGCCTTTGTTGGAATAAAGTCTTGATGTTGGGTATGGCATTGCGGCTGTCTTGTTTTTTCCTCAAAGTGTTTGGCCCATGTTTAGGAATGGAGCCTACAAAGAGATGGATACTTGGGTTGCTTGGGTCCAAATCCAGCATCTCATGAACAACATGACACATTTCACACACCAATGACCTATCCAACATCAAGACTTTATACCAGCAAAGACCTTGGGCTTGCTTCTCCCATTTTAATGTGTTCCACCACTTAAGGCTTATTTGTAGATCAAGGAGCTTTCTAAACTGTTCTGCAGACTTTAAGAGGGTCGGACTGGGTGGAAAATATCCTGATATCAGTGGGACTAAACAATACCCCATCTTTGGTGTCATTGGGAGGAATTGTGCCACATCAGTGCTGTCATTGGGCCCCATTGTTGATGTTATTGGGAGGAACTGTGCCCCATCATTGGTGTCATTGGTAGAAATTGTGCCCATCGTTGGAGTCATTGGGAGAAATTATGCCTCGTCATTGGTGTCACTGAATGAAATAGTTTGGAGACCACTGTTGTAGACCAAGGCCAAGGTCTTTGCTGGAATAAAGCCTTGATGTTGGATACGGCATTGGTTTGCAGCTCTCTTGTTTTTTCCTCAAAGTTTGACCTGTGTTTAGGAATTTAGTCTACAAAGAGATGGATACTTGGGTTGCTTGGGTCCAAATCCAGCATCTTGTGAACACCTTGACACATTTCACACACCGATGACGTCCAACATCAAGACTTTATTCTAGCAAAGACCTTGGCCTTGTTCTCACCCAGAGACTTCCCATTCTATTGGGTTATACTACTCAAGGCTTAGTTGTAGACCAAGGAAAAGGTCTTTGCTGGATATCTTGATATTGGATATGCCATTGGTGTACGGCTGTCTCTTTTTTTCCTCAAAGTGTTTGGCCTGCGTTTATGAACTGAGAATACAAAGAGGTGATCCTTGGGTTTTTGAGTCCAAATCCAGCATCACCTGAACACCTTGGCACACCTCACGCATGGATAACATTTACAACATCAAGACTTTATTCCAGCAAAGACCTTGACCTTGGTCTCCACCCAGAGACTTCCCACTCTATTGGGTTTCATCACTCAAGGCTTAGTCGTAGACCAAGGACAAGCTCCTTTCTGCATATCTTGATATTGGATACGTCATTGGTGTACGGCTGTCTCTTTTTTTTCTTGAAGTGTTTGTCCTGTGTTTATAAATTGAGTCTACAAAGAGATGGATACGTGGGTTGCTTGGGTCCAAATCCAGCATTACGTGAACACGTTGACACATCGATGACATATCCAATATCAAGGCTTCATTCCAGCAAAGACCTTGACCCTGGTCCCAGAGACCTCCCACTTCATTGTGTTTCATCACTAAAGGCTTAGTTGTAGAGGAAGGCCAAAGTCTTTGCTAAATGTCCTGATGTTTGAAAGGTCATCAGCGGCTGTCTTGTTATTTTCTTGAAGTGTTTTGCTTTTATTTAGGAGCTGAGCCTACAAAGAGATGATCCTTGTGTTGCATGGGTCCAAATTCAGAATATCATGAGCACCTTGACATGTCTCACACTTCTAGTGCCTGCCTACTCATAAGAGGGACCTTGGTCTCTACATCAAGGTGTTCATGTGATGTTGGATGTATATTGGGCTTCTCTACCTAATAAACACCTATTGATTTGCAAGATACTACTGAGGACTTATCGGGGTTGTTTTACTAAAAGCAAATAGATTGTTCACTTTACAAGGGAATTTGACGTAGAGCTTAGTGAATGAATTGAAGCTCTACAGACCTTCATTTTCCATTCATGTGCAAGTCTTCCCTCATTTGAAAGCTTTATATTTAAAAGCAAACAAAAATCATGTGGGATTCCAGTGATTGGGTTTACATTTACTTCAAGCAATGGCAATGTATTTTCTATTCCATCTTGCTATGAAGGAGCCCTTAGGACACTCACCTAAGCTCCTCTCCCCCCCTAGGCACCAATTATCTCCCTGGATATCCTTCTTTGAAGTCCAACGTTCTCCCTGTCATCCAGTCTATACCTCAGTCTGTTCTCTTGCTGGTCCCTGCTGTGAATAGAAGAGAAAAGGCTTGAACAGAGCCCAGAGCCGCGTCTGCGGGTATATAATTCACACCGTTTCCACGCCTTTACAAGATTCAGTTAAAAATTAATCAGCGAGGCATGGTCGTTAAATACCTTTTTAACTACTTACATGGCCGGGAGCTACAAGAACCAGCGTTATTTTTTTCCTTGCGTCTTCTCGTCGTGCCTCTGAGCTCAGATGCCTTCTGTCTGGCCATACTAATCATGTGTTGTTTCATTAGATATAAAGCCGTGGATTTTATATTGTATTATAGGGAGTCGGGAGGGAAATATCTGCACATAAAATACTGCGCAGACACCAACATTAAACCCAAAATACCAATTTTTATCCAAACCAGACACATAAGTTTGCCCTGAAGTTATGAGGATAAAAAAAAAGTAGGCCCACCTAGTCTGCAGGTCACCTTATCAAACGCTGCAGATTATCATGCCATGGCTATTTGTACCACTGTATGCATGCTGTATGTATATTCTGTATATACATATATATATATATATATATATATATATATATATAAATATATATATATATACCGTATATAGCATATACATCAATCATCCAATTATGACCACCCACCCTAACCCTTTGAGTTATGGACCCACTATTCCTCTGAAGGTATGCTGTGGTATCTGGTACCAAGCTATCAGTAGCAGATCTTTTAAGGCAGTGGTTCTCAACTCCGGTCCTCAGGACCCCCTAACAGGCCAGATTTTAAGTATTATCTTGGGGAGATGCAGACTAGAATGCTGCAATCACTGAGCAGCAAATTATATCACCTGTGATGCATTTCAGTTATCCTGCAAACCTGGCCTGTTAGTGGGTCCCGAGGACCGGAGTTGAGAACCACTGGTTTAAGACCTGTAAGTTGGGAGGTGGAGGTCTCCATGGTTCAGACTTATTTTTCCAGCACATCCCACAGATTCTCAATTGGACTAAGATCTGGAGAATTTGGAGGCTAAAGCCCCGTACACACGGGACGGCGATCGCATACAATATCGATAGTTCGTATGCGCGATTTGAACAGTCGAACATACGAGGGAGTTGTATGAGCAGACTAGAAAACTTGATCATAACAATAAGCAGTCATACGACCGTTGTATCGTGCGTTGCTACAACAAAGTTGTATTGTGCAAAACACGCATGCTCCAAAGTCAGGAACGGCCGGATGCTAATTACATGCACCTGAACGTTCTTCTGCGGTCGTACGATCGTGTAGTGCAGTCAGTATGCTAGATACAACAGCCGACATACAATTTGACACGATCGTACGTGCGATCGTCGAACCGTGTGTACGGGGCTTAACCACTTACCAACCGGAAGGTTTTCCAGCTTTAGGACCAGAGCACTTTTTGCGATTCGGCACTGCGTTGCTTTAACTGACAATTGCGCGGTCGTGCGGCGTTGTACCCAAACAAAATTTGTGTCCTTTTTTCCACACAAATAGAGCTTTCTTTTGGTGGTATTTGATCGCCTCTGCGTCATTTCTGATCGCCGCTATAAACAAAAGAAGAGCGACCATTTTGCAAAAAAACCCCAAATTTCTTACTTTTTGCTAAAATTCAAATCCAAAAAAAAAAAATATAAAAAAACATTTTATTTCACCGGTTTTGGCCGATTTATATTCTTCCTCATATTTGTGATAAAAAAAATCACAATCGGCGTTTATTGATTGGTTTGCGCAAAAGTGGCCACGTTTACGGATGATGAGAATTCATTTCTGGGGTTTTTATTTTTTTTTTTTTACTAGTAATGGCGGCGATCTGCGACTTTTATTGGGACTGCGATATTGCAGCGGACATGTCGGACATTTTTGACACTTTTTTGGGACCAATGACATTTATTCAGCGATCAGAAATTTAAATGTCCACTGATTACTGTATAAATGTCATTGGCAGTGAAGGGGTTAACCTGGGGGGGAGCTATGGGTTAACTATGTTCCCTGGGTGTGTTCTTACTGTGGGGGGGCTGGGCTACCATGGGCATGTGAGATCTAACTGATCCCAGTGACAGGGATCAGTAGATCTCCCATGCCGGCACTGACAGAGCTGGGAACCGCCGTGTTTACATCGGCGGTTCCCTGCTCTTTGCCTGTGGCTGCTCATCGCGGCTCGCTGGCGGACATCGGGTCCGCCCAAGTCGCGGGCACACTCCTCAGGAGCGCGGCGGGCGCGCGCGCGCCCCCTAGCGGCCGTTCACAGATCGCCGTGTTTTTACGGCGATTCGCGCACAGCAACCCGACTGCCGCCGTGAAAACACGTCAGGCGGTCGGGAAGTGGTTAAGTCAACATCTTAAGTTCATTGCTGTGTTCCTCAAACCATTCTTGAATTCATCAGACCAGGCCACCTTCTTCCATTGCTCTGTGGTTCAGTTCTGGTGCTCACATGCCCATTCTAGGCAACCCCGTGCACAACAAAATGTGATGCTCTGTGTGATCTGACACCTTTCCATCAGAAACAGCATTCACTTTTTCAGCAATTTGAGCTCCAGTAGCTCTTCCATTGGATCAGAATACACAGGCCAGCCTTCCCTCCCTACCTCCATCAATGAGCCTCCCCGACCTTCATTAATGAGCCTTTCCTCCTCACCTCCATCAATGATCCTTGCCACCTCCATCAATGAGCCGTCCATATGCATGCACAGGGAGTGTGCCAGGGGTGCCTGGGCACACCCAAATCACTGTGTGTGGTGCTGATTCCCCCTATTGCCTGGGCTTCACCCCGAGTTGCTCTCCCAGAATGGAGAGTGGGGGAAGGGACTAGTAAACATTGTCATTTCCCTTTCCCCTTCATTTTCTAAATGAACACAGTGAACACACTCACTGTGTTCATTCATGACTGAAGCGTAGTAAATGGTGTTTACTATGCTTCCCTGTGTGGATGAACAGGAAACCCCTCAGCACAGAGCACTACCCCATTCATTCACTGTCCAGTGCAGCTGAGGCTGCAAAGAAAGGCGTGTGTGTTTGAGCTTTGGGGTGCACACCCCTAATGCAATAGGCTGCGCACACCTATAGAGCCTTCCCACCTCCATCAATGAGCCTTCCCCCTTCACCTCCATCAATAAGCCTTCCCTCCCCACCTCCATTAATGAGACTTCCCCTTCTCCACTTCGGGTCC
>BLSH010037332.1:1107437-1124754 GCA_018402905.1 Glandirana rugosa
TAAAACGAAGTCATAATTGGAAGTTAGGTCTCTTAGGGGAGAAAAGTTTAATTGGTTGGGAGGGGGGGGTTTGGGGGTGTTGGAAAGGGATATTGGAGACTGGTTGGTAATCAAAGTGAGGGCAACTAGTGGCAGCAAAATGTACTGCAGGGGATTCTCTGGATTGAAGGTTAATACTGAAGCAAAATCCCCCTTTGTGATTTTATCATTTAATGGGGAATTCATCTTTTCTATCTTGTTTTTGCCAAGAGTTCTGCTTTATGTTCATAAACATGAACCCCCCAGGCCTCAGTCAGTCACTATGAGATGGAGTCGGGGCGGCCGACTGTGTGAATGTGTTAATTGTCTAAAGCAAACCCCAATAAAGTGATCTGTGCCTGTGGTTACAATGAAGGAGTTCCACCGGTCTCACAGCACATTCCATAGACACAGCTCCTTCCCCGCAGCCATTCACTGCGAGAGAAAACCTTCCGTGCCAGACGGAGGAGGCAATTCATCCCTGGAAGGTTCTGGCAGACAGAGCTGGCACTCAGGGCAGCCGGCCAACCAATCACAACACGGCGTTTAGAGCCGCAGAATGGTGTGAATTAGAGGGGCCACACCTGAGACAACGTTCCCTGTATGTTATAAAATTTACTTATCTCTATCTATCTATCTATCTATCTATCTATGTATCTATCTATCCACAGTATCTGACAAAAGTAAGTACACCCCTCACATTTGTGTAACTATTTTATTCTATCTTTTCCTGTGACAACACTGAAGAGCTGACACTTTGCTACAATGTAAAGTAGTGAGTGTACAGCTTGTATAACAGTGTAAATTTGCTGTCCCCTCAAAATAACTCAACACACAGCCATTAATGTCTAAACCGCTGGCAACAAAAGTGAGTACACCCCTAAGTGAAAATGTCCAAATTGGGCCCAAAGTGTCAATATTTTGTGTGGCCACCATTATTTTCCAGCACTGCCTTAACCCTCTTGGGCATGGAGTTCACCAGAGCTTCACAGGTTGGCACCGGGGTCCTCTTCCCCTCCTCCATGACGACATCACAGAGCTGGGGGATGTTAGAGACCTTGCGCTCCTCCACCTTCCATTTGAGGAGCCCCACAGGTGCTCAATAGGGTTTAGGTCTGGAGACATCCTTGGCCAGTCCATCACCTTTACCCTCAGCTTCTTTAGCAAGGCAGTGGTTGTCTTGGAGTTGTATTTGGGATCGTTATGTTGAAATACTGCCCTGCGGCCCAGTCTCTGAAGGGAGGGGATCATGCTCTGCTTCAGTATGTCACAGTACATGTTGGCATTCATGGTTCCCTCAATGAACTGTAGCTCCCCAGTGCCGGCAGCACTCATGCAGCCCCAGACCATGACCCTCCCACCACCATGCTTGACTGTAGGCAAGACACACTTGTCTTTGTACTCCTCACCTGGTTGCCGCCACACACGCTTGACACCATCTGAACCAAATACGTTTATCTTGGTCTCATCAGACCACAGGACGCAGTTCCAGTAATCCATGTCCTTAGTCTGCTTGTCTTCAGTAAACTGTTTGCAGACTTTCATGTGCATCATCTTTAGGAGAGGCTTCCTTCTGGGATGACAGCCATGCAGACCAATTTGATGCAGTGTGGGGCGTATGGTCTGAGCACTGACAGGCTGACCCCCCCACCCCTTCAACCTCTGCAGCAATGCTGGCAGCACTCATACGTCTATTTCCCAAAGACAACCTCTGGATATCACGCTGAGCACGGCACTCAACTTCTTTGATCGGTTCTGAGTGGAACCTCTCCTGTTAAACCGCTGTATGGTCTTGGCCACCGTGCTGCAGCTCAGTCTCAGGGTCTTGGCAATCTTCTTATAGCCTAGGCCAGAGAGTTCTTTGCCATGAGGTGCCATGTTGAACTTCCAGTGACCAGTATGAGAGAGTGAGAGCGATATCTATCTCTCTACAGTATGTTGGTGCTCATACATCTCGGATTAGCGCCCTCCACAATCTAAATGATTAGCAGTAGCCATCCCTGCACTCTGGTCTTTCTGCTCTCTCCTCCAATCAGCATGCTCCTTGTCAGCACACCGCAGCACACCTGACTGGTTCCAAAAAGACTTGCAGCTGTAATTGCAGAGAAAGGCGGTTCTACAAAGTATTGACTCCGGGGGGTGCCATACAAATGCCCCCCACACTTTTCACAGATTTATTTGTATCATTTATCATTTTCCTTCCACTTCACAATTATGAGTCACTTTGTGTCGGTCTATCACATAAAATCCCAATAAAATACATTTACGTGTTTGGCTGTAACAAAATGTGGGGAATTTCAAAGGGTATGAATACTTTTTCAAGGCGCTGTATCTGTGCAATCGTTTTCCCGCGCGCCAAACTGGACTTCATTTTCGCGTTTCCTGTGAATAGAGGAGCCTATCCTAATGAATGGACTGCCCTGCACACGATGTGAAAAATGCGCTGACCCGCGCTTGGTGGCGCCTGTAGGCTTGAACCGAGCCTTACATCGACCCCGGAGTTCGGCTTTTACGCTCTTTTATCATTCCTTCCATAAAAGGCCGATCCTCGGACACGGCGCCCCCCGCAGGGCCCGGCGGATCCGGTTACAGCACAAGCGACGCGCGTTCCTCGTTTTTTTTTTTTTTGTTTGTGTAACGATGCTGTTGGAGGTCGTCGCTCTAAATGATTAAACGATCGCAATTACAGCAGGACGCGGCACGTAAATGCCAAAGTACATTACAGGGCACTAAATTCTCCCTCCGTCTGATCTCATGCCGGACTCGGAGGGCTCCTGGGGGACAGCCTGGTAATGTCAGCCTATGAGGTCACCATTCCGCCCGTCTGCTGTTCACAAGGGGGGGGTCAGGCTAATGGCTTTTGTAATGCGCTTGGCTCCCGTCGCTGCGTTCGCTGCAAACCGATTAATGGCCGCGCTCTGACCAACATCTAAACATCCTGCCAGTCCGGCACTCAGCACCTCGCTGTGCTGTCACCGCTCTCCGCCCAGCGCTGGGGTCACCCTAAAAATAAGAAGAGGGAGGAGATTTCCGCACTCATGGATTTTATATTATGTAATGGCAAAGAGGACCTGTCATCAGATATCATGTTTTATGGTTAATAACGCAACAATGTTACCCTTCCAGGTATTTATTAACTCTCACAGAGATCATAGGACTCCCACTGACAAAGCCTTTAATCTGCTTTTCTCTCCACAAGGACGGCGCCATCTTTGTTCAGGTATCAGCCCATCTACTAGGGGAGGGGAGACTGAGGAAATGCTTTCTCCTCCTACTGCAAAGTTACAATGTACAGTCTGATCACTGGAGGAGGGGAGACCGAGGAAATGCCTCCTCCTCCTTCTACAAAGTTACAATGTACAGTCTGATCACTGGGGGAGGGGAGACTGAGGAAATGCCTCCTCCTCCGTCTACAAAGTTACAATGTACAGTCTAATCACTGGGGTAGGGGAGACTGAGGAAATGCTTCCTCCTCCTTCTACAAAGTTACAATGTACAGTCTGATCACTGGAGGAGGGGAGACTGAGGAAATGCCTCCTCCTCCTGCTACAAAGTTACAATGTACAGTCTGATCACTGGGGGAGGGGGAGACTGAGGAAATGCCTCCTCCTCCTTCTACATAGTTACAATGTACAGTCTGATCACTGGGGGAGGGGAGACTGAGGAAATGCCTCCTCCTCCTTCTACAAAGTTACAATGTACAGTCTGATCACTGGGGGAGGGGAAACTGAGGAAATGCCTCCTCCTCCTTCTAGAAAGTTACAATGTACAGTCTGATCACTGGGGGAAGAGAGACTGAGGAAATGCTTCCTCCTCCTTCTACAAAGTTACAATGTACAGTCTGATCACTGGGGGAAGAGAGACTGAGGAAATGCTTCCTCCTCCTTCTACAAAGTTACAATGTACAGTCTGCTGGGAAATCTTGGCTCCTGCCATTCATGTGGATGTTACTTTGACACGTACCACCTACCTAACCATTGTTGGTGACCAAGGAGGATGATGCACCCGGCCACACTGCAAAAATGGTTTGAGATGTTGACTTGGCCTCCAGATTCTCCAGATCTCAATCCAATCGATCATCTGTGGGATGTGCTGGAAAAACAAGTCCGATCCATGGAGGCCCCACCTCCCAACTTACAGGACTTAGAGGATCTGCTATTGATGGCTCGGTGCCGATACCACAGCGCACCTTCAGAGGTCTAGTGGAGTCCATGCCTCGATGGGTCAGGGTTGTGTTGGTGGCAAAAGAGGAACCTACTCAATATTAGGTCTGTGGTCATGAAGCTTTGGCTGAGCAGTGTACAGGGGGGTAACGATAGGGGTTGCAGGGGTTGCAATTGCATCCGGGCCCCATGGTCCAGGGGGCCCATGTGCCTCCCTTGTACACCTGGATAGGAGGGGCGGCGGGGGAGGCATTTAGAGGAACCAATCTCCTCCATTTTCCTCCTAATGGAGGAGATTGGTTCCTCTATATGCTGCCCCCCGCCACCCCTCCTATCCAGTTTACTTGTCATCTGCTGTTCTCAGGGTCCCTGTGTGCTTCCCTGGTCCCCCCCCCCCCCTCTCCTGCCAGCTGCTGTAGAAGATTTGTCATGATGGAGCGATGGGAACGGGTCGGTAAGTTTGTCATTTACCGGCTCCTTCCTTTTCTGAATGGACAGAGTCAGTGATTGGTACCAATTGGTTCATTCATAACTGAAGCATAATAAACTGTTTTTACTATACTTCCATTTCTGAATGAATGGGAGGCTCGGTACTCAGCTATTCCTGTCCATTCATTCTGTGCAGCTGAGGCCACACAGATGGGGATTGAGGGCTGAGGTTTGTTTAGACCCCTGATATCTCATCAAAGCCCCCCAACAGAGCTCCTAAAATAAATTGTAAAAAAAATATAAAAATAAAATTGTAAAAGAAATAAAATGAAATGGTTAAAAAAAAGAATAAAATTAAAATAAAAATTAAAAACTACTGACAGCAGTGAGGGAACTATCAGGATTGCAAAGGCTGCAATTGTGCCCGGGCCCTGGCATTTCACCAACGTGGGGAGGCCCAAAGATGGCAGAAAGGGGGCCCTCTGCAGAATTTGTGAAATAAAGGGACCCTCAATGGGAGTAAAGGGCTCCAGGATCAGTGGGAAGAGGGAAGGGCCCTGGCCACGGGTCAGGTGGGCCCTTCATAATTTCTTGCACCGGGGCCCTGAAGGTTCCTAGTTACGCCTCTGCACTGAAGTTGGATCATCAAGACAGCCAGCAGACTTTGCATTTCTCCCATGACCGGTGCCCTTTAAAAAATTGATGGGTTCCCTTTAAGGGCTGTGGAGCTCCTACAAACCTTTGCCGTGACCTGCAATGCCACCCCACCATCTGGACACCCCCATGACTGAACAAACACTCTTTACCTCCTATGCCCTGACGCATGTCCGCAATCGCCCCGCCGCCCGCCAAGCCTCTGCTGCATCTCGGGATCGCACTCACAGTTACAGCCCGGGGCTGGTAGAGATAAGAGAATTCATTTGTAGCACTTCCTTCTATCGGCTACAGAACGTAGACAATGCAATGCCGATGCTTTTGGCAGCTCCGGCCAGGATGGAAGGTTCCAACTTTTAATTGACGCCGCACATTATTTAAAGGCAGGGGGGTACAAATTCAAAGGACATGTCTTAGTGGTGACACATTCAAATGCAAGCTGTGAAATGAGCTCTCATGTCTACAAGAGATTACGGCTTGAAGGGTACATTAAAATCTTGGATTAAATAAATCCTCAGTGGCCTTCCCAGGCTGCGGAGCCTGGAATTGGTTTACCGCTCCCTTCTGAGTTCTATGCTGGAAGATCTTCAACCGACCCAAAACAACGGCTCAGATTCAGGTGGTGGCCCCACAATCAGCTTTCATTTCTTCTTTTCCTGAAGAAGGTGGGTCACATGTTTGATGCCTAGGCCAGGGCTGCCTGAGACATCATAAAACTGTGGGGCCACCAGGTCAGAACATCAGGTAGTGCTCCTGAGTAGGGATGGGCCCCCAGGTTGACTTGAACGTATGTTGGACTCGAACATCAGGGGTTCAACTGTTTGGTGCATCCCAAACATTATGGGGCATTCATAGGAAAATCGAGCGCCCATAATGCATTCCAACTGTGGGGAAATTGGCCAAAGCATGCACATGACCTTTGGCCAATCACAGCGCGCTCTGCTGTGAGAGCTCTGATTGGCCAAAGGCAGGGTGCCTTTGGCCAATCACTGCTCAGCATCCTCAATCCACGCGCACACTATATAAAGCCACTTGTACAGCGGCTCTATGTAGTGTGTGAATAACGTAGCTAGCGGCATGTAGGCAGTTTAGTGTAGAGAGTGAGACAGAGATATAGATAGATAGTGCGATCTGTATACAGTCAGTTAGTGCAGGCAGTGTAACAATATATATGCACCTTAAATGGTGTGTATATATATATTACAATGTCTTTAGTGTAGACTATATACAGTTTATTCAGTGTATAGTACATAGAGTCAGTTCAGGCAGTGTATGAATATATATGTACCTTAAATGGTGTATATATATAATACGCTGCCTTCAGTGTAGACTATATATACAGCTCATTCAGTGTACAGTATATAGAGTCAGTTCAGGCAGTGTAAGAATATATATGTACCTTAAATGGTATATATATAATACAATGCCTTTAGTGTAGACTATATATACAGCTCATTCAGTGTACAGTATATAGAGTCAGTTCAGAATATATAGATGAACAACAATCCGCGGTGACCGAACGTATCCTCACCCGACCGGTTTCATTCAATAGAACAAATCCTGTTGGGCGAGGATACGTTCGGTCACCGTGGATTGCTGTTCATCCATTACTGTCTTTCTTGGATGCTGTAAGACCTGTTTGGATGCTTGATAAATAAATGCCCTTGGTTTAATTGCACTGTTGGTGATCCTTTGTGCTTCCTTACATACAAACCGTTGTATACTGACTCCATGCTGGTGAAGTGTGATCTCTGTGATCTGGAGAATAACGGATGCGAGAGTGGGGCTTATTCCCAAGCACGTTAGACCCTCTGTAACAAAGGGTCATCTGGTTCTGGTAAGCACACATCCTTTAAGGTGTTTTCACATGATGATGGATTTATGCACTTGCACCTTCCTAGAATAAGAAGCTTGTTCCAGGACTATTATTCATGAACTCTTTTGAGTTTATTTGTACTATAAATTTTAGCACAACTCGTTTGTTATTTTTGTTTTGGTCACATGTTCACTCTCACATGTTTGAGTTGCAGCTCGCCTCATTGAATATACACAAGTGCAATATTTTATTTGTTATTTACTGAAATAATATATATATATTTTTGGTCGTGGCCCTACGACCGAGATGGATGTTGATCACATAAACACGAGACAAGACTTACACATAACAGAAACCTGAGGTGTGCCTGGTGGTCTGGTCAGTACACCAAGAGAAGGGGGCATACCCAAAATAAGTAATGAATGATTGTGGACAGGAATATTGAGTGTACACTATATATCCAGTGCATTCGGGGGTGTACGGTATATGGTACACTTCAGGTGGTGTATTAAAATATATACCGTACAGTCTAGTATATATACAGTATATACACACAGTGCACATAATACAGTGTAGTGTGGTGTTAAAAAATCATGTCAGGAAGACCTCCAAGGAGAGGCAGAATCTCCCAGGCCACTAGAAGAGGGCAAGCAGCCTCTGTGTCTTCAGTGAAAAATGGTGGTGGTAGACATGGTGCATCCTCTGCAAGCGGGTCAGGCTTGTCCTTTTTTTCTGCTGTTGGCCGTGTTATTGAGCCACAACATGCAGAAGAGTTGGTGGAGTGGATAACTAAGCCGTCCTCATGCTCCTCATCCTCTGTCACCCAAGCTCATACTAGTTTGGCTTCCAACACAGCTGGCAAAGCGGCCTATTCCCCCAGATCCTTGTCCACAGTTACTCCTGCTGTAGCCCCACCATCATGCACGGAGGAGTCACCAGAATTTTTCGACCATAGCATTGGTTACATGCTGATGGAGGATGCGCAGCAATTTGAAGGCTCCGATGTTGGTTCCCAGGTTGAGGTAAGGAGTAGAAGCGTGAGCCTAGAGAAAGGGGGTGCCACAGAAGCACAAGAAACTAGCGGTCATGTTCCCCAGCTGCAGCATACTGCCAAGTTTGCTCAGTGACGAGGGGGGAGTGTATGATGAGGACACAGACTGTACTTTGGGGACTGAGAGAAGACAGGAGGAAAGTGAGGAGGAGGAGGAGGAGACACAACTCCAACGAGGCAGGATGTCCCCCAGGGGCCAGCTTAAGGGCAGCCACCCTATTGCATCAGACCACAGAGCTCCACAGGTGCACTGCGCTGCAGGCTCCCTGTTGGCTTCAAAAAGTTCATTGGTGTGGGCTTTTTTCAACACATGTGCAGTAGATCGCACCGTTGCTATTTGCCATCTATGTCTGAAGCGGGTCAAGCGCGGCCAGAACTCCAGCCGCTTGAGCACCACTATCTTGACAAGGCATATGACGACCAGCCATGCAGTCTGTTGGCAACAGTACCTGAAAAACCCACATCAGAAAAAAGGGGGACTACTCCTTGCTCCTCATCTGGGAACTCAACCCCTACTATACCTCAAGTCCTCTCCAAAACCTGCACTGAGAGGAATGAAGGTATAGCAATACGTGCCACAAGTACTTGCAGCCTATCTGCTAGCAGTACACCACCAGGTGAATTCAGCAGGCAAATATCCCTACCCCAGTCGCTGAACCATAAAAAAAATACTGTCCCAGCCATCCACATGCTCAGCGTCTTAATGCTAGCTTGGCCAAATTGCTAGCACTCCAACTGCTGCCTTTTCAATTGGTAGACTCTGCCCCCTTTCGTGAGTTTGTGGAATGTGCTGTCCCAAAGTGGCAGGTTCCCAAAAGACATTTCTTTTCACGTAAGGCCATTCCAGCTCTCTACCGTCATGTGGAAGGCAATGTTTTGGCCTCGTTGGACTCATGGTCCAGCAGGCATGGTCAGGGACGTTACCTTTCCTTCCCGGCGCACTGGGTAACTCTGCTGGCAGCTGGGAAGGATGCAGGACAGGGTTCAGTGTTGCAGCTAGTTCCGCCACCATGCCTCCAAAAAGCTGGTGGTGATTTTGACACATCCGCCTCCTCCACCCCCTCCTCTTCTTCTACCTCTATGGCCTCTTCTGCAGAATTGTCTTCTGAACCTGCAGTGCTCCCTAAGCGTTCAAGGGCCTACGCAAGCAGTCAGGCTAAAATATGCCATGAGTTAGTCTGTCTTGGGTACAGGAGCCGCACTGGGGCAGAGATTCTGTCAGCTCTGCGGGGGCAGGCTCAGAGGTGGTTGATGCCACAGCAGCTTGAGGCAGGAATGGTTGTTTGCGACAATGGCACCAACCTTCTCACTGCCCTCCGACAGGGACACTTGACACATGTTCCATGCTTGGCACACGTCTTGAATCTGGTGGTGCAGCGTTTCTTGACCAGGTATCCAGGCTTACCGGATCCTGAGGCAGGCCAGAAAAGTCGGTGGTCTGGCGTTCATACAATGCCAGTGCCCGGCTGGCTGACATTCAGCGGGAATTCAACCTGCCCACCAACCGCCTCATTTGTGACATGCCCACCAGGTGGAACTGAACATTGGCAATGCTGCAGCAGCTGCACGCAGAGCAGAGGGCTATCAATGAATACCTGTGTGAGCATGGCACCAGGACAAGCTCAGGGGAGCTTGGATTATTTTTGCCAGGCCAGTGGCTACTGATCAAGGATGCATGCACTGTCCTGTCCCCATTTGTGGAGCCCACAAGGATGGTGAGCAGTGACAATGCATTCATCAGTGACACTGTCCCTCTAGTCTTCCTGCTTGAGCACATGCTTTGTGGAATCATGGACAGGGCACTTGAGGCAGAACAGTAGGAGGAAGAGGAGGACTTCCTTTCCTCTCAAGGCCCCCTTTATGCAGATAGCATTCCTGCAGAGCCGCCAAACACACAGGAGGAGCAGAAGGATTGTGTCAGCATGGATGTGGAGGATAACATACAGCAGTCTTCAAGGGATCGTTTTCAGTCTCCAGAAACCCAAGGAGTTGTAGGTGGCTGGGAGGAGGTATTTCCTGATAATGTCATCCTCATTGACCCAGAGGGCACTCATGCCACCTCAAACGTATGCTGCATGAGCTCTCTGATTCTGAAAAGCCTGCGAAAAGACCCACGTTACAAGGGTAAAGTTGCAGAGCTCATCCTGCCTTGTCAGAGGGAGCAAAGGATGAAACATCTTCATGATACCTTGAAGAAAAATTTGTGCAATGCCTTTCCAGACCCTGGGAGGTTACCATGTCCTGGTGCTGGACAACATGTTTCTGAAGCTTCGGTCGTTCGGAGGCAGAGCGGTGGAGAAGGTGGCCAGATGACCGATGCCTTTAAACAATTTTTCATTCCTCAGCACCCAGGCCTGATAGGTTCAAGCAACCATGGTCAGTGTCTGCATTATATGGTGCAGGAATATCTAGGGGCAAGAGCAGACTTGGAGACCTTTCCAACTGAACATCCACTGAGTTACTGGGTCTTGAGGAATGACCACTGGCCGGAACTTTCTCAATATGCAATTGAGCTATTGGGCTGTCCTGCATCCAGCGTGCTTTCTGAATGGACAGTCAATGCATGCCACTGGAGGGTTTCATAACGGACTGATAGGCTCACATTTATAAAAATGAATCAGTCCTGGATCAGCAGCTACCAAGCCCCTGATGCTGATGCAACTGATTGAATTTTCTAGGGATCTGAGATCCCTTGAAGACTGCCTATGCTGCCTATCCAATTCCTCCTGTCCTGAATCCCGATTATGCTAGCTGCCAACGATTTTTTGTGTTTAGGGCACCACCAACACTCAAGGCCCAATTTTTTGGCACCTGTTTTACAAGGGCATGCCATAACAATTTTCAAATAATTTAACACAGCAGGGCCCGTTCCTGCGCCCAACAACAGTTACTGCAAGGGGTTACAGTCTTCTGGCACCGCCAACACCCATGGCCCAATTTTTCAGCACCTGTTTGACTGGGGCATGTCATCACAATTTTTGGAAAAATTTACAACAGCAGGGACCATGCCCAAATTTATTTTAAAAAATGCGCGGGGGTCCCCCCTAAAATTCAAACCAGTCCCTTCGGTCTGGTATGGATTTTAAGTGGAACCCCACGCCAAAAAGTTTTAAAGAAAGGACGTGGGGGTCCCCCCAAAATCCAAACCCGCCCCCTCAGGTCTGGTATGGATTTTAATGGAAACCCCGGGCCAAAATGTAAAAAAAAATTGCGTAGAGGTCCCTCCCAAAGTCCGCACCAGGCCCTTCAGGTCTGGTATGGGTTTTAAGGGGAACCCCTCGCCAATTTTTTTTTAAAAATTTGGCTTGGGGGTCCCCCCAAAATCCAAATCAGACCCTTATCAGAGCACACAGCCCTGGCATGGCAGGAGGGGGTGGGGACGAACGAGCGCCCCCCCCCCAAACCATACCAGGCCACATGCCCTTAACATGGGGAAGGTGCTTTGAGGTCCCCCAAAGCACCTTGTCCCCACATTGATGGGGAGAAGGGCCTCATCCCCACAACCCTGGCCAGTGGTTGTGGGGGTCTGCAGGTGGGAGGCTTATCGGAATCTGGAGTCCACCTTTAATAAGATCCCCTGATCCCGACCCCCCCATGTGAATGAGTATGGGGTACATCGTACCCCTACCCATTCACCAAAAAACAAATGTAGTGGTACAAAAAACACGAAGCAGTTTTTTGCAAGTACTTTATTGTGTAAAATAGCTCTTTTCTTCCTTTTTTCTTTCTTCCTCCAGTCTTACTCCATCTTTTCCTGCTCCGCTCCTTCTTCTGGTCTTCTGCTTCTTCTTTCGGTCTTCTTCCTCCCTTTCGTCATCTTCTTCTTCTTCTTTCACCGCCGCTGCCGCCGCTGCCGCCGCTGTGCAGTCCACAACTCCCAGAATGGCGGTCTTCAGTTTGACAGTTATTTTACAGGTAAGAACAGGGCCACCCAGTGATGCAACCAAGTGACCCTGCCCCCTTCTGACGACATGCAACGTCAGAGGAGGCGGGGTCACCCATTTATGTCACAGAGTGGCCCCGCCCCTTCTTATAACAGAAATGTCAAACTGAAGACTGCCCATTCTGGGAGTCGCCTCTGGGCAGCACATCAGTGGCAGCAGAGGCAACAGCAGGGAAAGAGAAGGAAGAAGAAGATGGAGATTGAAGAAGATGACGAGAGGAAGATAGAAGACCAAAAGAAGAAGTAGAAGACTAGAAGAAGGAGGAGAAGAAGGAGCGGGAGGAAGACCTAAAGAAGAAAGAAGAAAAAAGTAAGGAAGAAAAGAACTATTTTACACAATAAAGGACTTGTCAAAAACTGCCTCATGTTTTTTGTACCACTACATCCTTTTTTGGTGAATTGGTAGGGATATAATGTACCCCATACCCATTCACATAGGGGGGTCAGGATCTGGGGGCCCCCTTATTAAAGGGGGCTTCCAGATTCCGATAAGCCTCCCGCCCGTAGACCCCCACAACCACTGGCCAGGGTTGTGGGGATGAGGCCCTTCTCCCCATTAACATTGGGACAAGGTGCTTTGGGGGGGGACCTCAAAGCACCCTCCCCATGTTGAGGGCATGTGGCCTGATATGGTTCAGACGGGGGGTATTCGTTCGTCCCCACCACCTCCTGCCATGCCAGGGCTGCGTGCTCGGATAAGGCACTGGTTTGGATTTTGGGGGGGCCCCTACGCCATTTTAAAAAACAAAATGGCATGAGGTTCCCCTTAAAATCCATACCAGACCTGAAGGGTCTGGTATAGACTTTGAGTGGGACTCCTATGCATTTTTTTTTTTATATTTTGGTGCAGGGTTCCCTTTAAAATCAATACCAGACCTGAAGGGCCTGGTACGGACTTTGGGGAGGACCCCTATGCAATTTTTTTTTTGCACGGGATTCCCCTTAAAATACAAACCAAACCAGAAGGGTCTGGTATGGACTTTTGGGGGGACCCAATGCAATTTTTTTTTTGGCGCAGGGTTCCCCTTAAAACTCAATGAAACCCCAACGCAATGCTTTTCCAGTGATTTTTATCTATATTGCCGGGAACCAGCAATACATTAGAGCTGCAATCGATTTTAAATGACAATTTTTCCCTTGGAAATGTAATTTTGTGATGGCATTGTTCTAAACATCACAGAGATGCGTCCTTTTACAGGCATACTAAGGGGACCACCCAGGCACATTATTTAAAGGAATATTTCATATTTATTTTTTCACTTTAAGCATTATTAACCCCTTCCTTACCGGGCACTTAAACCCCCCTCCTGCCCAGACCAATTTTTGGCTTTCAGCGCTGTCGCATTTTGAATGACAATTGCGCGGTCGTGCGACGTTGTACCCAAATAAAATTTGCGTCCTTTTTTTCCCACAAATAGAGCTTTCTTTTGGTGGTATTTGATCACCTCTGCGTCATTTCTGATCGCCGCTATAAACAAAAAATGAGCGACAATTTTGCAAAAAAGAACAATATTTTTTACTTTTTGCTAAAGTACAAATCCATTAAAAAAATTATTCATCAGTTTTGGCCGATTTATATTCTTCTACATATTTTTGGTAAAAAAAAAAATCGCAATCGGCGTATATTGATTGGTTTGCGCAAAAGTTATCGCGTCTACAAACTGGGAATTGATTTATGGCGTTTTTATTATTTGTTTTTTTTTTACTAGTAATGGCGGCGATCTGCGATTTTTAGCGGGACTGCGATATTGGGGCGGACATGTCGGACATTTTTGACACATTTTTGGGACCAATGACATTTATACAGCGATCAGAAATTTAAATGTCCACTGATTACTGTATAAATGTCATTGGCAGTGAAGGGGTTAACCAGCAGGGGGCAGTGAAGGGGTTAACAAATGTTCCCTGGGTGTGTTCTAACTGTGGGGGGGCAGGGCTGGCCGGGACATAACAGATCTAACTGATCCCAGTGACAGGGATCAGTAGATCTGGTATGTCCCCTGTCACAGAACGGGGAACCGCCGTGTTTACAACGGCGGTTCCCCGTTCTGAGGCTCCTGAAGGAGATCGGCGGGTCCGGGCGGACATCGAGTCCGCCCGAGGCACGGGCACGCGCGCGCAGCGTGCGGCGCGCACGTGCGCGCGCCGCTGCTGCCACTAGGGGGCGCGCGAGGAGCGCGCACAGGGGGCGACGTCCATGGACGTCGTCCCGGCATTCCAGATCCGCGCTGGAGCCGTACTATGGCAATAGCGCGGATCTGGAGTGGTTAAAATCACTGCTCCTGAAAAAACTATCGATTTTTAAAACTTTTTTTTTGCATTGATACATGACCCCTAGGGCAGGACCCGAGCCCCCATACACTTATGGCAATAACTTGTATATAATCCTTTAAAATGAGCACTTTTGATTTCTCATGTTCAAGTCCCATTGATTTTAATGGCGTTTGCGTGTTCACACAAATTTTTTGCCTGTTCGCAAGTTCTGGTGTGAACCGAACCAGGGCGTGTTCGGCCCATCCCTACTCCTGAGGGCTTTGTCAAACTCCTGTAAACGAAAAAAAGTGAACCGTGAAATCACAGCACATAAAAAAGGCACAGAGTGTACAGTATGGCCAATACTCTGAAGAGAAAATGCCCTGAACCTCCAGGGGTGCAAGACTCCTGGCGGAGGCAAGGTGCGCCATGGTCTACCTATATCGAAGACAGATGGACCCCACTCCTTAGGGACCAAAGCCGTACTTGCTGAGGGGCTCTCCTGAAGAGAGACCCCTGTAGATGGGGAGGCTAAAGACCCAAAATCCACAGAACCTCCCCCCAACATTAGGGTAGCCCCCCCCCCCCCCAATGACCTACACCCTCCATCTCTGTGCAAAAATGTAAAAAAAAAGTTAGCCTTACACAGTGAGTCTTATTATCCCTGATTAGATGGAGGGAGGCTAAAGACCCAAAGGCCACAGAACCTCCCCCCGACTTCAGGAAAGGCTCCCCGATGACCTGCACCCTCCATCTGTGTGAGCAAATGTAAAATAATAGTTAGGCTTACACCGGTTAGACCTACTATCCCTGATTAGATAGGGGGAGGCTAAAGACCCAAAGGCCACAGAAACTTCCCCTGACATCAGGACAGGCTCCCGATGACCTGAATCCTCCATCTTTGTGCAATAATTTAAAATAAAAGTTAGGCTTACACTGGTTAGGCCTATTATCCTTTATTAAACACACAACAAGCCATTTGTGCTGTGCAAGTGCCCATGACAAAAACATGACAACAAAAAAAGGTGCCATGTGTAGTACTCCGGCCTGTCAGTACAGCCTTCCAGCTAATGTAAAAGTTGCCCAGGCTAGCTAGAAGGCCACATACAAAGGCAAAGTGCAAGTTAGGCAAGAAGTGACATGACCTTTTACAAGTGAAACACCCATGGTGTGCAGCCAAAAGTGTTTTTTCCGGCACCCCTGGGACGCCAACCCCAGGGAACACATCACCGGGAGCTCCTCCCAGCTCTCCAGCCAGACAAATGCACCCTTATTCAAATCAGAAAGGCTTTAGAACTTAGGGAGAAACTTACCATTAACTGGGGATAAGCCTGTTGTACCAGGCCAGAATCAACCCAGAAGGAAAAAGGCCCTCCCACCATTTCCACCTTCCACCTTTACTGGTTGAACTAGATGGATTTGTGTTTTTTTTTCAACCTGACTAACTATGTAACCTTCACCTTGGGTGAATACTAACCGGCGTCCCCACACAACAAGAGGCAGCAGCTTTCTCCTTACCAATAACTGATAAGAACAGATACTACACTTGATCTTAGCCAAAAGGCCGACAAGTGAGGACTTCCAAGGTGGCAGACCGAGACACACATGGAAGCCCTACCCAAGAAGATAAGTCAGCCTGTGGTTTACAGCCTGTTAGCTTGATTTTAGCTGGTGGATGTTCAGCATCATCTAACCCTTTCCAGCACAGCCTGACTGTCCCTGGCCCACCCCCTTCATTCATTGGATTTCAGTTCTTGGCAGTCATGGCGGTTCAACATCATATGTGGGTGTTAACTGTATGCAAATGTTTTTACCTTTATAGGTTATTCAATTTGGGGAATTTTACACAATTTACAATCAATATTTGATATGACTGATATATGATATATGAAGAGTAGAGAACTACGTATGAGGAGTTTCCTATAGGTTAGTCCACTCTGGCCAACACAAAAACACTTCTAAAACCTTTGTTTTGTTGTATAAATCTCTAAATATAGTGTATTGAGCACGTAGTCTTCAGTAAACAAACAGTAAGTCAGTTAGTAGATGCCAAGGGCTTGCTAGTGATCGTAACATTGGCCGTGTGCTAGCCGGGTGGCCAATGGGCCTCCTCAGAGTCTGAAGTGGATTAAACCTGCTTCTAATAACTTAATCACTTTCACCATCATGTGATTTTTCTTAAGTCTAGACTTGTAACGCTCGCAACATTTTTCCAATTAAATCGACTTCTTAATTAACGCCACAGAAAAAAAATGAATGGCAGCCAGGCGTTCCCCCTCCTACTTCCCTCCCCGTCTCCCTCTTTCAGTTTCTTTCTCCATCTCCTTCCCAAATTCAAATCCCTTTGTCTCTTTCTTCCCAATCTTTTTACTCTCTTTCTGTTTATCTGCATCTTTCTCTCTTCCTCCCCCTTCCTCTCTCTTTCCCCTTCTCAAATTCAAAATTTAATGTGGTTTATTGGCAGCCTGGCAGGACCAAATACATTTAACATTGCCAAAGCAATTGAGATTGCATGGCTTTGGATCTCTCTCTCCTCTTTCCCCCCTAATATCCCATCTCTCTCCCCACCTGTCTTCCCCCGTCTCTCTCTCCATTTCTTTCTTTCTCCTCTCACTCCCCATCTCCCCCCTCTCCTCTCTCTCCATCTATCCCCCCTCTACTCCCCCCCTTTCTCTCCTCCCCCCCTCTACTCTCTCTCTCTCCTCCCCTTTCTCTCTCTGCCCCCTCTCTCTCCTCTCCCTCTCTCTCCTTCCCCCCTCTCCTCTCTCTCCTCTCTCTCTCCCCCTGTCTCTCCTTTCTTTCCTCTCTCTCTCATCTCTCTCTCTCCTCCCCCCTCTCTCTCTCCTCAACCCCCTTCTCTCTCTCTCCCCCCTCTCCCCCTTCTCTCTTTGCCCTGTTTCTCTCTCCTCTCTCCCCCCTCTCATTCTCTCTATTTTTCTCTCCCCCCCTCTCCCCCTTCTCTCTCCCCTCTCTCTCCCCCCTCTCCCCCT
>BLSH010037332.1:1126146-1139412 GCA_018402905.1 Glandirana rugosa
TTTCGGTGTTTGTTTTGTCTTATTCTTCAAGTAAAATTTTTAGTTCCAAAAGAAACGACCACATTTCTCTTTTCTTTACGCATATTTCCTATATTTATATAACTTGTCATCGAATTGTTGTGCGTCCCTCAGTAACCTAATCCCCGGAGACCCTTTAAAATTTTACGAAAAATTATCGGGACCGCGAATTATTAAACCAGGTCGAGGATAAAATTGTTACGAGGAATCTCGGCACTTGGCACCGCAAGCACCGCTACCATCTTGAAGGGTCGACAGGAGACGGAGGGAGTGAGCATTGTTAAAATAGGAGCTGGACCAAATTATTAAGCGCCAGGGCTATTAAAAAGCATTTTAAAATTTCCCAGAGGCCCCTAATCCAATGACTCCCTGCGTGTTGTTAAGCTACTGTTCAATATATTTATATCCTTTATACGCATTTCTTTTCTCTTTACACCAGCAAAGAAAACCTTGATTTTTAAAATGAACTTCTTATTCTGTTTTGTTTGTGGCTTTCCAATTTGGCTATAATTACTGTACCATATTACTATCTTTATACTATGTGTGTATATATATATATACAGTATCTGACAAAAGTAAGTACACCCCTCACATTTATTCTATCTTTTCATGTGACAACACTGAAGAAATGACACTTTGCTACAATGTAAAGTAGTGAGTGTACAGCTTGTATAACAGTGTAAATTTGCTGTCCCCTCAAAATAACTCAACACACAGCCATTAATGTCTAAACCGCTGGCAACAAAAGTGAGTACACCCCTAAGTGAAAATGTCCAAATTGGGCCCAAAGTGTCAATATTTTGTGTGGCCACCATTATTTTCCAGCACTGCCTTAACCCTCTTGGGCATGGAGTTCACCAGAGCTTCACAGGTTGGCACTGCAGTCCTCTTCCCCTCCTCCATGACGACATCACGCACTCTAACGCCCTATAGGCAGTTTTGAAGAGTTTGAATGCTTCTGAAACGCCTGTCTGACGCCCCTAGAGCTATAGGAGAGTTTGTTAAGCGTTAGAAATGAAGGCGTCAGCACCCCAAGACATTTTGGACAATTTCATGCTCCCAACTTTGTGGGAAGAGTTTGGCGATGGCCCCTTCCTGTTCCAACATGACTGCGCACCACTGCACAAAGCAAGGTCCATAAAGACATGGATGAGCGAGTTTGGGGTGGAGGAACTTGACTGTCCTGCACAGAGTCCTGACCTCACCCCGATAGATCACCTTTGGGTGGAGAATGTGAGCCAGGCCTTTTCGTCCAACATCAGCACCTGACCCAGTGGCGTATCATCCATGGCTGCAGGGTGTTCACTGAACACAGGCCCTGAGGGGTGGGGGGGCCCACAGTGCTCTGACCAACACTGCACGTAAGGATGTTCTGTCCATGGTTGACATTGTGATTGGTTGGGATTATCGGTGTGGTGTGAGCTTGCACACGGGCGCACTAATTTCATGATACACCCCTGGACTGACCTCACCAATGCTCTTCTGGAAGAATGGTCAAACATTCCCATAGACACTCCTAAACCTTGTGGACGGCCTTCCCAGAAGAGGTGAAGCTGTAAACTGTTCATCAGATCGCCGCGATCGTCAGAGTGAGAGCAATAATTCTAGCAAACGATCTCCTCTGTAACTATAACTTGATAGCCATTAACATTTTTTAAAGCGTCGCCTCTGGAGAGTTTCAAGTAATGTATTTTGTCGCCATTCCACAAGTGTGCGCAATTTTCATCCGTAACATGTATGGTATCTATTTAGATTATCTTTCACAATAGACAAAAAAATTGGCTAACTGTTTTCTTATTTTTTTAATACAAAAATGTTTTTTTTTTTCCCCCAAAAAAAATTGCGTTTGAAAGACCGCTGCGCAAATACCGTGTGACATAAAACATTGCAACGACTGCCATTTTATTCTCCAGAGTCTTTGCTAATGTATAAATAATGTTTGGGGGTTCTAAGTAATTTTACAGCAAGAAATACTGATTTTACCGCATAAACAACAAGTGTGAGAAATGGCTCCGGGCCTTAACCCCTTCAGCCCCGGACCAGAGCACTTTTTGCGATTCGGCGCTGCGTCGCTTTAAATGACAACTGCGCGGTCGTGCGGCGTTGTACCCAAACGAAATTGATGTCCTTTTTTCCCCACAAATAGAGCTTTCTTTTGGTGGTATTTGATCCCCTCTGCGGTTTTAATTTTTTGCGCTATAAACAAAAAAAAAAAAGCAACGATTTTGAAAAAAAATACATTTTTTTTTACTTTTTGCTATAATAAATATCCAAAAAAATATATATACAAAAAAACGAATTTCTTCCTCAGTTTAGGCCGATATGTAGATATATATTCTTTTACATATATTTGGTAAAAAAAAAAAAAAAAATCGCAATAGGCGTATATTGAATGGGTTGCGCAAAACTTAGAGAGTCTACAAACGATGGGAATAGATTTATGCCATTATTTTTATTCTTTTTTACTAGCAATGGCGGTGATCTGTGATTTTTAGGGGGCTGAGACATTGCGGCGGACAGATCGGACACTTTTGACACTTTTTTGGGACCACTGACATTTATACAGCGATCAGAGCTAAAAAAAAATAGCCACAGATTACTGTATAAATGTCACTGGTAGGGAGGGGGTAAACCCTAGGGGTGGTTAAGGGGTTAAATGTTCCCTAGGGTGGGGTTTCTAACTGTGGGGGGAGGGTAGTGACTGTGGGGGGGAGAGAGATCGCTGTTCCTTATCACTGGGGATAGCAGATCTCTCTCTCTACTTCCCTGACAGAATGGAGATCTATTTGCTTACATGGATGTCACTCAGTGCCCATCGTGGATGCCACCCAGGACCACCAGGGAATGACTCCTTAAAAGTGCCATCTATCATTGCTGCCTATCAGTGCCCACCAGTGCCACCTATCAGTGCCCATCAGTGCCACCTATCAGTGCCCAGTGCCACCTATCAGTGCCCATCAGTGCCACCTATGAGTGCCCATTAGTATCGCTTATCAGTGCCACCTATCAGGGCCCGTCAGTGCTGCTTATCCATGCTGCCTATCAGTGCCGTCATTGAGTGCCCATCAGTACCGCCTATGAGTGACCATCAGTGCCATCTATGAGTGCCCATCTGTGCCCCTTATCAGAGCCACTTATCATTGCCCGGCAGTGCTGCTTATCAGTGCCGCCTATCAGTGCCCATCAGTGCCACCTATTAGCGCCCAGTGCCACCTATGAGTGCCCATTAGTACCGCTTATGAATGCCCATCAGTGCCGCTTATCAGTGCCACCTATCAGTGCCCGTCAGTGCTGCTTATCCGTGCTGCCTATCAGTGCCGCCACTGAGTGCCCATCAGTACCGCCTATGAGTGCCCATCAGGGCCATCTACGAGTGCCCATCTGTGCCGCTTATCAGTGCCACCTATCAGTGCCCTTCAGTGCTGCTTATCAGTGCCGCCAATCAGTGCTGCATATATGTGCCTCATCATCAGTGCCCATCAGTGCCTCTTCAGCAGTGCCAATCAGTACTACCTCATTAGTGCCCGTCAGTGATGGAGAAATGTGCTTGTTTACAAAGTTTTGTGACAGAAACAAAGAAAAACTTTTTTTTTTCAAAATTTTCGGTCTTTTTTTTATTTGAAGCGCAAAAAATAAAAATACCACCAAAAGAAAGCTCTATTTGTGGTGGGAAAAATTATAAAAATGTCACATGGGTAAGGCGTGGCACGACTGCGCAACTGCCCTTCAAAGTGCGGGAGCGCTGAAAGCTGAAGATTGACCTGGGCAGGAAAGGGGGGTGAAAGTGCCCGGTATGGAAGGGGTTAAAAATGATAACGTAGCTTTTTATTACATTTTTATTATTTTACATGCAAACAGCGGATTTCTTCCTAACTGTTTAACAAAAATAAAAAGTAAGAAAACGATTTACTGACACATAACAAAAAATGAATACAACACCGGGGGGAGATGGCTGGCAAGCGGCGGTAGGAGAGTCGCCAACCTCGGTATGGAAAAAAAAAAGAAAAAGAAATACTCACAATAAACGACAAAACACGGCCAAGTCTTAAGTGAACTGAACGTATCTCTGCGGCCGGAGCCCGCAGCCAAGTTGGCACGGCGGCGGTGGAACGCTTTTTTTTCAGTGTTTTCTATAAAATGTTCTTAGAGGTCGTGATTGGATTTGGGGGAAAGAGTTACAAGGTCGGCTATAATTTTAGAGCCTCTTTCTCCCAGAAAGCCCAAATTAGAAAGTTAATGCGGTTGGCTGGGAAAGAAGTAGGGAGGGGGGGGGAGGGGATATTATAATGGCGGTTATTTTCTACCGTCCAACGTAAGGAAAAATAAAAAAAATTGCAAATAAAAAATTTAAAAAAAAAAAGGTTTTTATACAAACAACTTCGGTTCAAAGCGAGGGAGACTCCCGTGACCAAAATATTCCGCATGTTTATTTACCTTAAGGGGAATCTTATTTTAGACTCTGGATGTTAAAATTAGATTTCTATTTTATTTTTAGAACCGGAGAGGCGTCTTAAAGGGGAACCGCGGCCCATTTGTGGAGTTATTATGGTAAGGCTGACCTGAAAGAGGTGTTACACAAGACTTTCCCATTTCATTGCTGCTTCTTATTTTTATTTCTGTGTAGAGCCAAACCGTGGCCCGAGGGCCAGATGTGGCCCTTTGCTAGCCGTTATCCGACCCTTGGGCCACTATTCCTCCTACTGATACCAATGATGGGGCACTATTCCTCCTACTGATACCAATGATGGGGCACTATTCCTCCCACTGACACCAATGATGGGGCACTATTCCTCCCACTGATACCAATGATGGGGCACTATTCCTCCCACTGACACCAACAATGGGGCACTATTCCTCCCACTGATACCAATGATGGGGCACTATTCCTCCTACTGATACCAATGATGGGGCACTATTCCTCCTTCTGACACCAATGATGGGACACTATTCCTCCTACTGACACCAATGATGGGACACTATTACTCCTACTGACACCAATAATGGGGCACTATATTTTCCACCGATGCCAGTGATGGGATACTATTCCTCCAATTGACCACCAACCCTGATTTATTCTCACTGATGGCTGGGCCAGGGACATTTTCTCCCTCTGCTGGCCACAATTTGCCCCTCCTAAAGTCTAAAGGACATGAAACTGGCCCTTTGTTTGAAAATGTTTTGACGGCTGTTTTGTTTGTTGTGGAGGGGGTGACAAACAATGCGCACCCACAGCCACCCCACCCGGTCGGTTCACCCGCATCCCCCCCCCGTTGGCAGGGCCACTAATAAGGCAATACAGCTGGTCCTGTGGTACTGGGCCCAGGTCCCATCAGCTAGGGGGGGGGGGGGGGGGGCAGGGCGGCTTTATTGTTAGTTTCTGCCTTATTGAATAAATGGATTTTACTAGACCCCACCCTCACTCCTACTTACCAGGGTTTAAATTACATTTCACTGGGCCCCATCGGATCAACAGAGGGGCCCCAGAGGTGGGAGCATGTAAGCAGGGTTAGGGGGGTTTGGTCAAGACAGCTGTATAGGGCCCCATAATTTCAAACAGCGGCCCTACCCGTGGGCACCCCCCCCCCAGTCAGTAAGGTTACCAGACCCGCACTTACCCCATCTATGGCATGGGGTGAGGGGCGAGGCCTTCTTTTGCACCACGGTGGCCGTGTTCCTCCTCCGTCATCCCCGGCCAATAGGATCGCTTCTCCTTTCGGCCAATCAGGAAACAGGTCTCAAGGCCATCAGTGTAGACAAGGTGCATCAAATCAAAAGGCCAACGCGTTTCATTGAACCTTGCCAACTCTTCAGGGGCAGATGCAATATTACTCTTAAATGAGAAAAAAAAGAGTGACCAGGGAAGTAAAATTGTTCTAGGAGATGAAAAAAGGGCAGGTAAAAGGGGCAAACTAATTGTCCCTACTTACAGGCTGAAAGACTACAACTGCAAACAATGTCTGCCACGGGAGCTGAGGTGACCGGGGAACGCGGAACCAGCGGGAAGCATAAAAGAATTACCAAAGTGCATGGGCATAAAGTAGAAGATGCGGGCTCCACCTCTGTGACTATAAAATATAGTCAAAATCATGTACTGCCCCTGAAGAGTTGGCACGGTTCAACGAAACGCGTCGGACTTTTGTTTTGATGCACTCTGTCTACAATACACTGATGGCCCTACATGCCTTCTCACTATACTCCTATATTTGATATTTTTTATGACGTTGAGTAGACTTGTGCACAACCCAAAATTTCGTTCATTTTAATTTCATTCGTTTTTTTTTTTCTTCGGGAATTGGGATTTCGGAAATTCTGGAATTTTATCATTCGGAATTGGAAATTCGAAAATTTTCTAATACAGTAATTTGAAATTCAACATTTTTTATAATTTCAAATTCGAAAATATGGAAAAAACCTGAAGATTCTGAAATTCGAAAATCCCAAAATTCGAAAAATAAGGAAGAAAATCCGAAAATTTGAAATAATAACTAACTATTAAATTATAGGTATTGGAATTTCCTTTCAAATTTGTCAGTTAGTGAACAAATTTATCACTAACAGCCAAATTTTAAACTAAACTCCGATACCTATAATTTAATAGTTAGTAATAGTTAAGTTATTATTTCAGATTTTAGAATTATCTGGTGTTTTTAGGGCACATAAACCAAAAATACTACCCAATCTTTTTTTGTGCAATTGAAAAAATGAAGATTGCACTGAGTAAATTGATAGACACCCAACATGTCAAGCCTTAAAATTGTGTGTGCCTGTGAAATAAAACTTCCGTACCTACGGTGCCTTGAAAAAGTATTCATACCCCTAGAAATTCTTCACATTTTGTCATCTTGCAGCCAAAAACGTAAATGTATTTTATTGGGATTTTATGTGATGGACCGACACAAAGTGGCTCATAATTGTGAAGTGGAAGGAAAGCGATAAATGATACAAATAAATCTGTGAAAAGTGTGGGGGGCATTTGTATGGCGCCCCCTATGCTCCGACACCCCTAACTAAAATCTAGTGGATCCTTCAGAAATCACCTAATAAGTAAATAGAATCCACCTGTGTGTGATTTAATTTCAGTATAAATACAGCTGTTCTGTGAAGCCCTCAGAGGTTTGTTAGAGAACCTTAGTGAACAAACAGCATCATGAAGGCCAAGGAACACACCAGACAGGTCAGGGATAAAGTTGTGGAGAAGTATAAAGCAGGGTTAGGTTATAAAAAAATCTCCCAAGCTTTGAACATCTCACGGAGCTCTGCTAAATCCATCATCGGAAAATGGAAAGAGTATGGCACAACTGCCAACCTACCAAGACATGGCCGTCCACCTAAACTGACCGGCCGGCAAGGAGAGCATTCATCAGAGAAGCAGTCAAGAGGTCCATGGTAACTCTGGAGGAGCTGCAGAGATCCACAGCTCAGGTGGGAGAATCTGTCCACAGGACAACTATTAGTCGTGCCCTCCACAAATCTGCCCTTTATGGAAGAGTGGCAAGAAGAAAGCCATTGGTGAAAGAAAGCCATAAGAAGTCCCGTTTGCAGTTTGCAAGAAGCCATGTGGGGGACACAGCAAACATGGTGAAGAAGGGGCTCTGCTCAAATGAGACCAAAATTGAACTTTTTGGCCTAAAAGCTAAAGCTATGTGTGGCAGAAAACTAACACTGCACATCACCCTGAACACACCATCCCCACCGTGAAACATGGTGGTGGCAGCTTCATGTTGTGGGGATCCTTTCTTCAGCAGGGACAGGGAAGCTGGTCAGAGATGATGGGAAGATGGATGGAGCCAAATACAGGGCAATCTTAGAAAAGAAAATCTCTTAGAGTCTGCAAAAGACTTGAGACCGGGGCAAAGGTTCACCTTCCAGCAGGACAACGACCCTAAACATCCAGCCAGAGCTACAATGGAATGGTTTTGATCAAAGCATATTCATGTGTTAGAATGGCCCAGTCACAGTCCAGACCTAAATCCCATTGAGAATTTGTGGTAAGACTTGAAAATTGTTGTTCACAGACGCTCTCCATCCAATCTGACAGAGCTTGGGGTATTCTGCAAAGAAGAATGGGAAAAATGTCCTCTCTAGATGTGCAAAGCTGGCAGAGACTTCCCCAAAAAGACTTGCAGCTGTAATTGCAGGGAAAGGCGGTTCTACAAAGTATTGACTCCGGGGGGCGCCATATAAATGCCCCCCACACTTTTCACAGATTTATTTGTATCATTTATCGTTTTCCTTCCACTTCACAATTATGAGCCACTTTGTGTCGGTCCATCACATAAAATCCCAATAAAACACATTTATGTTTTCGATTGTAACATGACAAAATGAGTTAACTGTCAATAATGGGCCTAGAATTATTGCTCTCATTCCGGCAAAATTTTTGTTAGGGGATTTCAAGTGCTTGAATGTAACTTTAATTTGTTTTAGACTTTTTAATTTTTTTTAATACTTAAAAGAGAAGTATATATATTTTTCAAGAATCATATTTACCTTGGTGGAGGCAGCATTGGTCCATTGCTGCATCTGTCCCCCACCGGGTCTAAGACTGAGAACCAAGTGGTCAAACACTGCTGATCGCTCTGTTCTCAGTGCTCCATTAGAAGAAAGTTGGTGACTGTAAGTCACTGGCTCTCTGTTCTGCCCCCCCCCCCCAGGAAGTGATGGGAAATCTCTCAGATGGGGACACAGACAAGAACAGTGGAGAAAAGTTGTCTGTGTCTTCCTGTTCCAATAAAGGCAGCTCCACTTGTTTCTTATGTGGTTGGCACTGAAACAAGAAGGGAGGAAAATTTCCCCAATGGGGTCACAGCCCGACCAAAGGTTACCCACGTTATCCAAAACTAAAAAAAACTGTAGAGAACTATTCCCAGAACCTGCGAACACAGACTGAGCATATAATGATAAAGAAAAGGTTTGCACCAGAGAAAGCCCCATATCAAGGTGGTCAGTAGATCCGAACCCAGCTGCAGTTATGGGCAAATCTGACTCTGCCTTTTTTTGACCCTGAGCCTTCCCATTGGTCCTTTAAAATGATGGTCACCCTCACTGACCAATAGGGTAAATAGAGAAGTGAAAGTAGTGGGTCTACATCCTGGCTGCTCATGTATCCACCAGATAACACCGGCAGATTGGATTCTTTGATGGACCACATCATATCTCATTCATGACCAGCTATAGTAGGTGTTCAGATTGAGAGTTAGGGCTTTTGGTGTGTTGCTGTACCATAATGGAAGATGTGGCCACCTCCAGAGTAAGCCTACTCTCTATTGATACATTCATCTTTACTTTTGCTTTTGTTGGATTTGGTGCAGACACTTTCTGGAGGTCTTCAGCTTGAGAGTTATGGCTTTTGGTATGTTACAGTACTATAAAGGAAGATGGTGCTGCCTCCGAGGTAAGCCTGGCTGCTCTCTATTGATTGCTTCATCTTAACTTACCAACATTTTTGCTTTGTTGAATTTGGTGCAGAGCAGACACGGCCTGGAGGTCTTCAGATTGAGAGTTGAGCCTCGTACACACACGCAGATTGTTGGCCAATCGAACTTCCAACTTTTGTCCAAATTGGCTGTTGGCGGTTATGTCTAGCGTACTGACGGTAGTAATCGGCCAACAAAGCCAAACGTAGTGACGTGTTACGAGCGTATAACAAGGAAGTTCAGGTGAATGTGATTTGTGCATTAGGAACACAGGTTTACACGACCAAACTCTTCTTGGATTCCAAGCATGCGTGTTTGCACTTCCAACTTTTTGTTGGCCAACTTTTGTACACATGAGCCAACAATCGGCCAACTCCTTGTTGGCCAACACTAGATTTGAGAAGTTGGATGACGATTAGAAATCGGCTGTAGAATCATGCGTACGCACGATCGTATTTTTGCCCAACAGGCTGTTGGACGAAGGTTGTTGGCCGATAATCGGACCTTGTGTACGGGCCTTTAGGGCTTTTGGTATGTTGCAGTACCATACATGTGGGTGGTGCTACCTCCAAGGTAAGCCTGCTTTCCATTGAATCCTTCATCTTTACTTACCAAATCTGTTTCCTTGTTGGATTTGGTGCAGGCATACACTGATGCTCTTCCATTGCCATTGAGCGAGTTTTGGCTTTTTGGTATGTTGCTGTACTATAACAGAAGATATGGCCATCTCCAAGGTAAGCCTGCTCTCCATTGATTCCTTCATTTTTACTTACCAAAATGTTTTTCTTAGTTGGATTGGTGCAGACACACACTGGAGGCCTTCAGCTTAAGAGTTAGGGCTTTTGGTATGTTGCAGTACCATAAATGTGGGTGGTGCTACCTCCACGGTAAGCCTACTCTCTGTTGATTCTTTTATCATTACTTACCAACATTTTTGCTTTGCTGGATTTGGTGCAGACTCACATGGGAGAACTTTAGTTGCCATTGAGAGAGTTTGGGCTTTTGGTATGTTGCTGTGCCTTAACGGAAGATGTGGCCACCTCTAAGGTCAACCCGATCTCCATTGATTCCTTCATCTTTAATTATCAAAATGTTTACTTTGTTGAGTTTGGTGCAGACACACTGGAGGTCTTCAATTGCCACTGAGAGAGTTTGAGGTATCTTGCTATTGTAGCCACCTCCAAGGTAAGCCTGCTCTCAATGTACTCATTGATAAATGTGTGCCCCAGGTTGGGATCCAGGGTTGTTGCGGTAGTGTAGCTTCACACGTATGTATGCGACAAAAACCTCCACTTTTTGTGTTGTTAGCCGAAGGTGTTCTAGGGAATTTATGTGTTGTTCTTCCTTATTTTCTGCAAAGGGCAGATGAAACAAAGCTTTCTTATCCAGCTTACGCTTGTTTTGTCTCCCGTGACAGTGTGGTCGCCTCTTCTCCAGACCGCAGCCCTGCCCATAGGTCGCACGGAGATTGAACCCAATGGGCGTAGCTTCTCTGGTTGTACCAACACACACAGCCCAAGCCGAGCCATAAAATTACCTTTGACATCAGACTACACCACACGTTTAACCTAAAGCTGTTTTTCAACAAGACATTTTGCATACACGCAATACCTTTCCACGAAGACAATAGAGTCCCTTTGTTCCCATCTATCCTTTAAGAGAAACACTTAATGGAAAAATAATCCTTCATTAGTTGGGTACCTTCTCATCATAAATTAATCACAGTCATTCCGTGTTACGAAACTTTTCGGCTGTCACACTGGTGCAACAAATAGAATTTATTTAACCCCTTTGTGGCTTGATCCATTTGGGTCAGGTGGCTTTAAAATGGGCATGGACACAAATAGTGAAGACGTTCTATCTTACGAGAAACATCTAGAAATGTTAAGTGTACCTAGGCAGCGTCCTGAAAAATGTTCCTTTTCTCTGGAATTTCTCCTGAAAAACAGCAATTCCTGGTATGAGAAAATGCCAAGGCAGGGAATGTGGAGTGAGATATGTTGAAGTCCGTACTGGGCTGCTCACTATTCTCCTTGCTGGAGCGGAAGCTGTACCTAAGGACCTGCAGTGCAAGAATCTTCCTGCTTCTGATTTATCCATCCTGTGGATCTGTGCTTCCTTCACCTCCAGTCATCAGGTCGCCAGTCATCCGGGGGCAGCTCTAGGAAGCCTTGCCTCCACCAAGATGGTGGCCTCTATACAGAGACACAGTGCAGAAAAAGATATAGTAAGTCACAAAATTGGAAAAAATTGGCTGCAGGGAGACCACAGGCAACACTGGTGACTAGACCTCCATGCCCTGCCTGCCTTTTTTGGGTACATCGCTCCACAGCTCAATCCCTTCCCAAAATGCAGCTAATTTAAGCTATGGTTAAAATTCCATGTCAGTTTGTTGGTGGGTGGTGGGCTGGCTCATACGTGGTTTATCGTGCAGCCAAGCAGACCCCCAACATAACACTGACCTGGGCAATACAGGACTTTGCCTCATGACTCTCCCTGATATGTGGGAGGCAGGTGGAGACTGACCCCCAATCCACCCTCATGAATGTGTGCTTCCTCCCCTTCACTCCCAAGGGTTCTAAACACTGGGCACTTCCTCCAGGTCCAACAGCCAAGGGACACCAGTAGAACTCGCACTTACACTCTTCAGAGCCGCATTCTTACCAAATAAAGGCACCAGAAGGCTGGATGTGGTTGACGTTCCTTTACTGAAAGCCTCAATCGATACATGGCTCTAATAGAACAACACAGTTCTGCAACGAAACAGACTCTTGGTCCCAGGCCCTGCCTGTGGCTGCTTTTGTCCCTGCAGTAGATGGGCCTAATTCCTACAAAAGATGGGGGAAACGGAGGGGTAAACCAGCTCAATGGTTCTCTCTCTTTTCTCCTGGGACTAGGATGGGAACCCCTGTTATATCTTATCCTCCCCTCTGAAGGTGGAGAGCAGGAGAACAGCAGCAGTCTCCCTTCTCCAGATGACCCACTTTCCAACTAGGACCTGGCTGTTCTCCCAGCCTTCTCCCAGGGGAAGGAGGCACCTTAAAGGGGACCCCCACTCTACCACATGCCTTCAAGTTTTTTCCCTGCCTTTTTCTCATTGGGAAGATTCTCCTCTATTTCCTATATTGTAGCCATAACAAGACATGAGAAGAAATATCTCTAAAGTGAGGAATATCTTCTATTAGACATTTGTCACTGGGTGTCCCCATTGGTTTTCCCCCTGTTCCTGTTCTAGTGACAACTATGAATTTTGGACTTCCCCATCACTTTCTGTTCCAATGATGATGGTCACAAATCTAATGAGGATTTTTGTGCTCGATTGAGCTCTAGGAGATTTTTGTATTGTTTGTTCAGAAGGTAGGGCCTCTCTAACGATAGAGAAAGTCATCCTTGGCTTCACTACAAAGTACTAATCCTGACTTTCCAGGTTGAATACTTTGGTTATTAAAGGTGAACTCTGGTTATTTACGAAAAACTCTTGCAGTGATCCTCCACCAACCCACACACCTCCCACTCCCTCACACAACCCACACACCCCCACACACCCCCACACACCCCCACACAACCCACACACCCCCACACACCCCCACACAACCCACACACCCCCACACACCCCCACACACCCCCACACACCCTCACACAACCCACACACCCCCACACACCCTCACACAACCCACACTCCCCCACACACCCCCACACACCCTCACACAACCCACACACCCCCCACACCCTCACACAACCCACACTTCCCCACACACCCTCACACAACCCACACACCCCCACACACCCCCACACACCCTTCACTACCCCTTCAGGTTTTAAGTATCAACAG
>BLSH010037332.1:1146556-1158223 GCA_018402905.1 Glandirana rugosa
GGCCCCGGAAGGAAGAGGGGCTGAAGATGGACGCTGCCTGCCCAGGGGACATTGCTGGATGTCGCAGTGGTGGATGCAGTATTGGTCCGATGCTGCATCTATCCCCCGGTGCCTCTGCACTGAGAACCAAGCGATCGAACACCGCCGATGACGTCGACACATGCGGATACAGTGAATATCTCCTAAACTGTGCAAGTTTAGGAGATATTCACGGTACTTACAGGTAAGCCTTATTATAGGCTTACCTGTAGGTAAAAGTTGGGTAACAAGGTTTACAACCTTATTAATACACAATATTCATAGCTTTTATTAGTGGTGCACCGGCTGAAAACTGTGTTTTTTGTATCAGCCAAAAGGAAAGGGAAAGGGGGCGGGGTCCGCACCGGGTGCCGTGCATTGCGGTGTTATCATCCTGGCGCGCCCAGTCCTCCACTTCCTCCTCCTTCTCTCCTTGTTTCGATCTCCGTGTGTCACGGAGCTGAATTGCACGGGCCGCAGTAACACTGTCCTGCCTCTTCTATGATAGATAGCACACTGATCCAATGACGGGACATTGAATCAGTGTGAGGTGATCACAGGAGACGGCACATTGTTACTGCGGCCCGGGCAATTCAAATCCAGCTCTGTGACACAGGGAGATTGCCGCTCCGATCTGGGCACAGGCAGGTTGCATATCACGGGCACTGGTGAGGCTGCGGGGTACAGGCAGGCTGCATATGACGGGCACTGGTGAGGCTGCTAGGCACAGGCAGGCTGCATATGATGGGCACAGGTGAGGCTGCTGGGCACAGGTAGGCTACATATGACGGGCACTGGGGAGGCTGCTGGGCACAGGCAGGCTGTATATGATGGGCACTGGTGAGGCTGCAATTGACACACACGGGTGAGGCTGCATTGATCTCTTGTATTATGTCTGCAGTCTCTGACCACCACCTGTACTATGTCTGCAGTCTCTGACCACCTCCTGTACTATGTCTGCAGTCTCTGACCACCTCCTGTACTATGTCTGCAGTCTCTGACCATCTCCTATATCATATCTGCTAGAGGTAGGAAATTTTGCTAAAACTATTAGCAGTGAGTTTAGGTTTAAGTAAGAGATTGCAGACATGATACAAGAGATGGTTAGAGACTGCATTTTTCTTGAGCTTCTATTGCACTAAAGGTGCCAATAATGGCCCACAATAAATTCATATTCATTTAAATTGATATTAATTAAAAAGTGGAATATAATACAATTGTTATAAAAAATATAAATATTTTTTAAAAACTGTAATTTTCGGTTTCGGCACCAAAATTTCCATTCAGTGCACCCCTAGTTTTTATGGTGTGGGTTTAGTGACACTATAAAGATAGGGAGTTAAAGCCCCTGTCTTAAAACTCACATTTTTTCTCCGTATTTTTAACCTTGGTTACCTGTTTAATTTGGTTTATACTTAAAAAAAAAGTCTGAATCTGCGTGAGTGACACAAATGGAGAGTTGATACTCCCTCACTGATTTCCCCTTACACAGTTCACTATTTACACATGATATACTGTATATATATAATTGTTCTAGCTCTACAGCCAACAATACAATCATCTATTCTAAATTAATAATATATGGCACATATTCCAGATGTCTTTGTGGAAAGCCATTGTGCATCTTGTACTATGACCTGTCTCTAATATGCACATACATTTCTGATAAATAAATCAAGAATAAATAAATGACCAAATCTAGTAGATATGTCTTTGTCTTGGCTGATAGACCACTTGTGTATTGGATACAGATTTACCTGCTTTACTAGGACCACCTGCTTCCATTTTCCAAGTGATGTCTGGACAGTTGCAATAAGGGCAGCCCTCAGAAATTTTGGGGCCCCTTACACAGCTTTAGACCTGGGCCCCCCGTCTGACCACCAACATTCCCCAGGGCCTGCCCACTGGCCTTCCCACCACATCCGCCCACTGGCCAGGGGTGTACACATGTTGCAGCTGCAGTAGGAAATTTACAGCCTGTCACACTTACCAGGTGTAGCATGCCAAGCATGACCAATTCAAGTGAAGTGTGCAATGCATGCTAGTGTGGGATCCAAGGGGTTAAAAAAACAGTGCACAGGCAGCACAACCTCGCCAGATGCTTGCAATAAGACCTTGCACCAAACCATAGGTGCTGGAGGTCCCAAACGTGGACCAGTTGTGGTCCAGGGGGGCCTCTCCATGTGACCCAAGTTTGGTATTTTTATTGCCTATGGTTCAGGAGAACGGTGTCCCCAAACCGGGCGCCCCCCTCCCATAGACTTCAATGTTAAGTCCAAAATTCACCTGACAATTGCTGGTCAACAACTGGTCATTTTGAGGACCCGGTACGGGTGAACCATAGGTGCTGGAGGTCCCAATCTTGGACCAGTTGTGGTCCAGGGGGCCCTCTCTATGTGACCAAAGTTTGCTATTTTTATTGGCTATGGTTCGGGAGAACGGTGTCCCCAAACTGGGTGCCCCCCCATAGACTCCAATGTTAAGTCCGAAATTCACCCGACAATTGCTGGTCAATGACTGGACATTTTGAGGACCTGGTAGGGGCGAACCATAGGTGCTGGAGGTCCCAATCTTGGACCAGTTGTTGCCCGGGGGGCCCTCTCTATGTGACCAAAGTTTGGTATTTTTATTGGCTATGGTTCGGGAGAACGGTGTCCCCAAACCGGGTGCCCCCTCCCAAAGACTCCAATGTTAAAGACTGCTAAAGTCATTGTTGCAAGGGCCCCTTGAGACACTGGGGCCCCTTAGAACAGTACTGCCTGTACCCCCCTGCTGGGGAGTGAGTTATATGTACTGGAGTGAAGATCTCACTGGTTACACGGATACTGGGGAGTGAGTTGCAGGTATTGGAATTATTCTGCCCAAATAAACAAATTTACTCCCAAGCACTTGAAGCACCTAAACGCGTTACGTGCGTTTACAAACGTCGATCGTTTTTTTTTTCTGCTGCAAAAACCCTGCCTCCAGGAGGAAAGGCGCCCGGCAGAGATGGCAAATCATCCAATATGCATGAGGCCTTAGAGACTTCAAATCTTTAGATGTATAACACAAGCCTGGCGTGCGTCTCACCGGATAGAACGCCGTTTGTGGATGACCGCATCTTTTTTTCCGGAAAGTGATCTTGGAGCAATTATAAAAAAAAAAAAAGAGAAAAACGAAACGTAAAAAGTCGCATTTTACTTATGAAAAATTAAAAAAAACGTCAATTTGCGCAGTTACAGTTTTAAAAAAAATGACGGCGATTTATTTTGAATCATTGTGTATATCTGCGCCGCGACTAATCATAAAGATTTTCCGTGCTGACGCCTGCGTGTAAACAGGGGGAATTCTTTTTTGTCACACAGCTCGCATTGTAGCGGCGCGGAGTCGGTTACAGCGAAGACCTCCCTCTCCCCCTGTCGCTCTCGCCCCTCTAATTACAGTCTAAACACTTCAAACGCCAGTTTACGCTGGTGATAAATCACCGTCGCGGGCCGGGGGGGGGGTGTTTTCTTACCAAACTGCGCCCTGATTACCCTGCGAGCCGCTTCTCCATTCAGGAGGGGTAATTGACTGGTACAGGGCGATTTCCTCGGCGGCAGCTAAACAAGCAGAAAGGCCTGAGAAGGTGAGGTGGTTATTAACCTCCCGGTGGATGGCGACGCCTTTATTGTACGGCGCGTTTTTTTTTTTTTTTCCGGATTATTTTCCAGACCACCGTTGGTGATCAGTGGTGCCTTTCTAGGCTGAATTAGGTCGATTGTTGACAAGTGATGGGTGATAAGAGATTGGATCGCTCTTCGCGGGAGATTTGGATTCAAACGACCTCCTTATTGCACCTGGGCCGGTCAAAAGCGCGCTTTAGTGAAGGGCAGGCGCTGTTGTAGCAATTTGAAGCAGAACTCCAACCAAAAATAAAATAAAAATGAATATCTTATTTAACCTGTAGTAAAATGACGGCTGGGTGGGACTTTTGTTGTTCCGTGTGGAGGTCATATGATGTCCTCCCGAACCGTGCCTCTCTGGACCGCTGCCGGTACCATGTGATCGCTGTGGACAATCCCAGCAGATCCCAAGACAATTGCAAACAATGGATGGCCTCCTTTCAAAGCTGTTCATTGTGTACAATGGTGTTGCTAGCTGTGATTGGTCACAGTGATCACATGGTGCAGACAGGGCCAATCATATATAGCAAAATGACAGCTGGGCGGGACCTTTGGTGTTCCATATGGACATCATATGATGTCCTAGACATCTCAGGCCAGATGACTGATCACTTTACTGGCCCGCTGCCGGTACCATGTGATCGCTGTGGACAATCACAGGAGATCACATGACAATTGCAAACAATGGATGGCCTCCTTTCAAAGCTGTTCATTGTGTACAATGGTGTTGCTAGCTGTGATTGGTCACAGTGATCACATGGTACAGACAGGGCCAATCATATACAGCAAAATGACAGCTGGGCGGGACCCTTGGTGTTCCATATGGACGTCATATGATGTCCTCCTAGACATCTCAGGCCAGATGACTGATCACTTTACTGGCCCGCTGCCGGTATCATGTGATCGCTGTGAACACTCACAGCAGATCACATGAAAATTGCAAACAATGACTGACCTTCTTTCATGCCATCCAATGTGTACTATTGCGTTGCTAGCTGCGATTGGTCACAGTGATCATATGGTACAGACAAGGCCAATTACAGCCCATCTATACCATGTGATAAGCTTTGGCCAATCACAGCTAATCACAACAAAACACACTGAATTAATCAGTTTCATTCAGTAAAAATTGTTGCTTATACCAATTAAATTCACTGGTATAAGCAATCATAATGGATAAAAAAAATCCTTATCACTTACCCGGAGTAGTACAATGTTACTATGGTAACATTATATTGATCTAGTCTCAGCAGATCACATGACAATTGCAAACAATGGATGGCCCCCTTTCATGCCATCCATTGTGTACTATTGCTTTGCTAGCTGTGATTGGCCACAGTGATCACATGGTACAGACAAGGCCAATCATATGTAGAAAAATGAGGGCTGGGCGGGACTTTTGTCATTCCTTGTGGACATCATATGATGCCCCTCCCGGAGCGCACCTCTCTAGACTACTGTGTGGCTTGCTGGGATTGTAATTTAAAGCAGAACTCCAGCTAAAAATAAGAAAAAGAATGGCCCGCTTAACATAATTAAACTGCCCTTTGCTGCAATGTTCACCTTCAATCCGGGGATTTTCACTGCAGTACTTTTATCTGCCAGTAGATGTCCTCGGTCTGATGGCCAGAATCATGCAACCCACTTCCTCTTAGCCCAGCATGTCTTGGACCCGCCCCCAGTGGTGCTTATTCTGTGCCCAGACTGGCCTATTGCACACTGTATTGATGGGATGTGCAGGCGCTGTTGCAATAATTTAAAGCAGAACTCCAGACAAAAATAAGATCACAGTGAATATCCCATTTGACATAACCAAACCAGCTTTTGCTGCAATGTTCACCTTCAATCTGGAGATTTTCACTGCAGTACTTTTTCTCTGCCAGTCGATGTCCTCAGTCTGATGGCCACACTTCCTCTGAGCCCAGGCCCTCCTGGGCCCGCTCCTAGCTTGTGACTGGACAGTGAAAGGAGAAGCAGCACAGTGATGCGCTCATCTCTCTGCCACTCTGCTCTTTCCTCCAATCAGCATGCTCAGTCTGATGGCCGGGATCATGAAACCAACTTCCTCTGAGCCCAGGTTGTCTTGTACCCGCCCCCAGTGGTGCTTATTCCGTGTGGACCAGGCTGCTCTATTACACACTATATTGATGGGATTGTAATAATTTAAAGCAGAACTTCAGCTAAATAATGAATATCCAATTTAGCATAACCAAACCAGCTTTTGCTGCAATAATCACCTTCAATCTGGATATTTTCACTGCAATACTTTTTTCTGCCAGTAGATGTCCTCAGTCTGATGGTCAGCATCATGCAACTCACTTCCTCTGAGCCCAGGTTGTCCCCCCACCAAAGTGTGACGACAGTGAAAGTAGAAGTAGCACAGTGGTAAGCTCATCTCTCTGTCACTCTGCTCTTTCCTCCTGTTAGCGTGCTTCTTATCAAGACAACAGACTGATTGGCTGCTTGTACTTCTTCCTCTCCAGCCCTGCTGTGCAGGAAGCTGATCCCAGGTCACATTCATCATCTATCAGCATGCTCCTTGCCAGCACATTTACAGGCAGGCACACCTGGTTGGTCAGTATGATGGCCAGCATCATTCAACACACTTCTTCTGAACCCAGGTCGTCCTGGACCTGACCAAATCTGTGACTGGACAGTGAAAGGAGAAGCAGCACAGCGATGAGCTCATCTCTCTGTCACTCTGGTCTCTACACCTATCAGCATGCTAATTTCCAGCATATTGCAAGCAGGCACACCTGGCCGGTAAGGTTGATGACCAGGATTATTCAACCTACTTCTTCTGAGCCCAGGTCCTCCTGGACCCACCGCAGCCTGTGATTGGACAGTGAAAGCAGAAGCAGTACAGTGATAAGCTCATCTCTCTATCACTCTGCTCTCTCCACCTGACAGCATTCTACTTGCCAGCATTGTGCAGACAGGCACCCCTGGTTGGTCAATATGATGGTCAGCATCATTCAACACACTTCCTCTGAACCCAGGTCGTCCTGGAGCTGACCAAACCTGTGCCTGGACAGTGAAATGAGAAGCAGCACTGTAGTGAGCTCATCTCTCTGCTCTCTGCTTCTATCAGCATGCTACTTGCCAGCATATTGCAAGCAGACACACCTGGCCGGTAAGGTTGATGACCAGCATTATTCCAACCTACTTCTTCTGAGCCCAGGTCATCCTGGACACACCGCAGCCTGAGACTGGACAGTGAAAGGAGAAGCAGCACTGTAAGGAGCTCATCTCTCTGTCACTATGCTTTCTCCTTCTATCAGCATGCTCCTTGCCAGCATATTAAAAGCAGGCATACCTGACCAGTAAGGGTGACAGCCAGCATTATTCAACCTCTTTCTTCTGAGCCCAGGTTGTCTTGGTCACATGACAACCTGTGACTTGACAGTGAAAGGAGAAGCAGCACAGTGATAAGCTCATCTCTCTATCACTCTGCTCTCTCCACCTGACAGCATTCTACTTGCCAGCATTTTGCAAGCAGGCACCCCTGGCTGGTCAATATGATGGCCAGCATCATTCAACACACTTCCTCTGAACCCAGGTCGTCCTGGACCTTACCAAACCTTTGCCTGGACAGTGAAATGAGAAGCAGCACTGTAGTGAGCTAATCTCTCTGCTCTCTCCTCCTGGCAGCATGCTACTTGCCAGCATATTGCAAGCAGGGGCACCTGGCCGGTAAGGTTGATGACCAGCATTATTCAACCTACTTCTTCTGAGCCCAGGTCATCCTGAACACACCGCAGCCTGAGACTTTGAAAGGAGAAGCAGCACAGTGATGAGCTCATCTCTCTGTCACTATGCTTTCTCCTTCTATCAGCATGCTCCTTGCCAGCATATTAAAAGCAGGCATACCTGACCAGTAAGGGTGACAGCCAGCATTATTCAACCTCATTCTTCTGAGCCCAGGTTGTCTTGGTCACATGACAACCTGTGACTTGACAGTGAAAGGAGAAGCAGCACAGTGACAAGCTCATCTCTCTATCACTCTGCTCTCTCCATCTGACAGCATTCTACTTGCCAGCATTTTGCAAACAGGTACCCCTGGCTGGTCAATATGATGGCCAGCATCATTCAACACACTTCCTCTGAACCCAGGTCGTCCTGGACCTTACCAAACCTTTGCCTGGACAGTGAAATGAGAAGCAGCAGTGTAGTGAGCTCATCTCTCTGCTCTCTCCTCCTGGCAGCATGCTACTTGCCAGCATATTGCAAGCGGGGGCACCTGGCCGGTAAGGTTGATGACCAGCATTATTCAACCTACTTCTTCTGAGCCCAGGTCATCCTGGACACACCGCAGCTTAAGACTGGACAGTGAAAGGAGAAGCAGCACAGTGATGAGCTCATCTCTCTGTCACTCTGCTTTCTCCTTCTATCAGCATGCTCCTTGCCAGCATATTAAAAGCAGGCATACCTGACCAGTAAGGGTGACGGCCAGCATTATTCAACCTCATTCTTCTGAGCCCAGGTTGTCTTGGTCACATGACAACCTGTGACTTGACAGTGAAAGGAGAAGCAGCACAGTGATAAGCTCATCTCTCTATCACTCTGCTCTCTCCACCTGACAGCATTCTACTTGCCAGCATTTTGCAAGCAGGCACACCTGGTTGGTCAATATGATGGCCAGCATCATTCAACACACTTCCTCTGAACCCAGGTCATCCTGGGCCTGACCAGACCAGTGAATGGACAGTGAAAGGAGAAGCAGCACTGTAAGGAGCTCATCTCTCTGCCACTCTGCTCTCTCCTTCTATCAGCATGCTACTTGCCAGCCTATTGCAAGCAGGCACACCTGGCCGGTAAGGTTGATGGCCGGCATTATTCAGCCTACTTCTTCAGAGCCCAGGTCGTCCTGGACACACCGCAGCCTGCGGTGCGACTTTGAAGCCGAGCCCCAGCGCAGCTTCAACTTTAACAGAAGTCAATGCAAGTCGTACCAAAAGTAGTGCAGGAACCTTTTCCTAAGTCGGAGCGACCCACTGATTGGACAGAATGGGGTCCAGCTGGGGTCCACCTTCTGATCAGACAAGGGGGATAAAGCTGACTGGTAGCCCGGGTGATGAATTATAACGCTACCTTAGAATGCAGAACATCCAGAGAAGTTCTCTGCATCCAGAACATCTGCCAGGTCTGAAGGCCTCCAGGCAAGAGGAGCCGGGGGCCCAATGTGGCCCTAAAACCCCTTCTCTGGTATTGGATGGCTGATGGGACCTCCTATATTCGGAAGGCCTCTCTTCCTTGGCTTCAGACAGGAAGCCGCCCAGACTGACTGCCCGTTGCCTTTTCAACCCTACATGAAGAATTCTACCCTGGCATGAGAACCGCCACATCACGTAAGTGACAGACGCTTAGCGGTGAGGATGACCTGTGCTAGGAAATGTCACCCGACCTTCCCACCGGCCTGCCCAATCCTGGAACTCAACCCATAAACAGCTGGGGGTTCCGATCCGATCTGCAGGACAGACCACCTGCTGACATCCTCAGCCCATGAGTCACAGCAACGTAAGGCCATAGCCTGCGAGGCCCCGGGTATTCCAAGTCTAAGGACCTTGGCACACTGGTGGCCTTACATGCTGAGAGATATGTGATATCATACATTACTTACCAAAAGATGATGTCTGCTGCAGGCGGCAGGGAGCATTTCCTCAGTCTCCCCTCCTACCAGTGATCAGACTGTACATTGTAACTTTGTAGAAGGAGGAGGAGGCATTTCCTCAGTCTCCCCTCCTACCAGTGATCAGACTGTACATTGTAACTTTGTAGAAGGAGGAGGAGGCATTTCCTCAGTCTCCCCTCTCCCCAGGGATCAGACTGTACATTGTAACTTTGTAGAAGGAGGAGGAAGCATTTCCTCAGTCTCCCCTCTCCCCAGGGATCAGACTGTACATTGTAACTTTGTAGAAGGAGGAGGGGGAATTTCCTCAGTCTCCCCTCCCCCAGGGATCAGACTGTACATTGTAACTTTGTAGAAGGAGGAGGAGGAGGCATTTCCTCAGTCTCCCCTCCCCCAGTGATCAGACTGTACATTGTAACTTTGTAGAAGGAGGAGGAGGCATTTCCTCAGTCTCCCCTCTCCCCAGTGATCAGACTGTACATTGTAACTTTGTAGAGGGAGGAGGGGGCATTTCCTCAGTCTCCCCTCCCCCAGGGATCAGACTGTACATTGTAACTTTGTAGAATAAGGAGGGGGCATTTCCTCAGTCTCCCCTCCCCCAGTGATCAGACTGCACATTGTAACTTTGTAGAAGGAGGAGGGGGCATTTCCTCAGTCTCTCTTTACTCGGAGAGACGCAGAAGGGGCACTAATTCCTTCTTGAGTGGTCTTATCCTCTCCGGTCCACCTTGTGAATGTTACAACATGTGCGTCTGATTTCCACCTCCTTCCAGCCTGAGATATACCGACCAAAAGTGGAGATGACTGGAGCGCCGAAAAAGCACCACCAACCTCGGGCTGCTGACCCCAGTGATCAGACTGTACATTGTAACTTTGTAGAAGGAGGAGGAAGCATTTCCTCAGTCTCCCCTCTCCCAGTGATCAGACTTTACATTGTAACTTTGTAGAAGTGGGGGGAGGCATTTCCTCAGTCTCCCCTCCCTGAGGTATCAGACTGTACATTGTAACTTTGTAGAAGGAGGAGGGGGAATTTCCTCAGTCTCCCCTCCCCCAGTGATCAGACTGTACATTGTAACTTTGTAGAAGGAGGAAGAAGCATTTCCTCAGTCTCCCCTCCCCCCAGTGATCAGACTGTACATTGTAACTTTGTAGAAGGAGGAGGAGGCATTTCCTCAGTCTCCCCTCCCCCAGTGATCACACTGTACATTGTAACTTTGCAGAAGGAGGAAGCATTTCCTCAGTCTCCCCTCCCCCAGTGATCAGACTGTACATTGTAACTTTGTAGAAGGAGGAGGAGGCATTTCCTCAGTCTCCCCTCCCCCAGTGATCACACTGTACATTGTAACTTTGTAGAAGGAGGAGGAGGCATTTTCTCAGTCTCCCCTCCCCCCAGTGATCAGACTGTACATTGTAACTTTGTAGAAGGAGGAGGAGGCATTTTCTCAGTCTCCCCTCCCCCAGTGATCAGACTGTACATTGTGCAACCATTCGAAGTCAAAATTTTGAAAGATGGTTATATTGTTTCTATTTTATTATATTCTATTCTATAGTTTTTTTCTATTCTTTTCTATTCTATTCAAAATTTGAATTTAAGAAGATGGTTATATTGTTATATTCTTTCTATGTTATTCTTTTCTATTCCTTTATTTTCTATTCTATTTTATTCTTTTCTGAAATTCGAATGCAATTCGAAAACTACCCAAATTTTGTCCGAAATTTCGTCTTGTCTTTTCGGATTCATTTAACCACTTAACAACCGCCCCATAGACAAATGACGTCTACAGGGCGGTTGCTTAATTCTGGGAGGACGCCCCTGGGGCGCGCACACGGGAACATCCGTGACCGTCGGGTCCGGGGGACCCGACAGATCACGGATCGCGGTGAATGGCCGCTGTGAGCGGCCTTTCACCACGTGATCGCGCCGTCAAATGACAGCGTGATCACATGTAAACAAGCCGGCGGAAGCGCCGGCTTCTCTCTCCTCTCCGCACCGATCGGTGCAGTGTGAGAGGAGAGAGGGGGGAGAGAGGAGGTGCTGCAGCGCTGTGGGCAATGTGTAATGCCCACAGCGCTGCCTAGTGACAGATTGCAACCCCCACCATGCAGTTACCACCCACCCACCACCCCCCAGCCACCCACCCAGCCATCATCAGCCACCCACCACCCACCCAGCCATCCACCCCCCACCCATCCTCACCCAATCCATCCTCACCTACCCACCCATCCATCCGTCCATCCATCCATGCTCACCCATCCATCCATGCTCATCCATCCATGCTCACCCATCCATCCATGCTCACCCATCCAGCCATGCATGCTCATCCACCCAGCCGTGCTCATCCATCCATCCATCCATGCTCACCTACCCAGCCGTAC
>BLSH010037332.1:1180510-1205191 GCA_018402905.1 Glandirana rugosa
CAACCTCTAGGCTCCTACTCCACATCCACCCCCCTTCCCGTTATTTTACTTGATTTTAATTTATTTTCCCTATCCCCATTTATTTGTAGGGCACTTGCCCTAGTTTGAAGATGATTTTAGAACAGTTATATGGCTTCTACCGTTAATTAATACTTTTCAGACACAGTTTGAAGATGATCCACATTCACCTCCATTTTTGCTTTTTTTATGTTTTTATTTTTTTAAAAATATTTACAGTTATTTCCCTGTCCCCATTTTTTTGTAGGGCACTTGCCCTACCCTTACCCCCATTTTACTTCCTTTTGCAGCCCTCTGGGGCTTTCCAGGACTTTCCTACAGCCAATTTTGTGCCTAAAAGTTCGGGTCCCCATTGATTTCAATGGGGTTCGTTGTCCGTGCGATCGTTCGGGTTCCGTCCGGACCCGGACCCGGACTTTGTCCCGAAGTTCGGACGGACCAGCAGAACCCGAACTTCCAGGTGTTCGCTCAACTCTAATCATGATAACTAAAAGTAAAAATAAATTCATCAGGAAGTCAGATTTACATGAAACAGAAAAATTATATGTTATACCATTATGTTCAATTCCAAGGGGCAAGCTAGGGCAGTATAGGGGAGGGCTAGGGTAGTATATAGACAGGCTAGGGAAGTATATAGGCAGGATAGGGTAGTATATAGAAAGGCTAGGGTAGTATAGGTGCAGGGTACGGTAGTATATAGACAGGCTAAGGTAGTATGTAGACAGGCTAGGGTAGTATAGGGGCAGGCTAGGCAGTATATAGACAGGATAGGGTAATATATAGACAGGCTAGGGTAGCATATAGACAGGCTAGGGTAGTATATAGACAGGCTGGGGTAGTATATAGACAGGCTACAGTAGTATATAGACAGGCTTGGGTAGTATATGGACAGGCTAGGGTAGTATATAGACAGGCTAGGGTAGAATACAGACAGGCTAGGATAGTATATAGACAGGCTAGGGTAGTATATAGACAGGCTAGGGTAGTATATGGACAGGCTAGGGTAGTATATAGACAGGCTAAGGTAGTATATAGACAGGATAGGGTAGTATATAGACAGGCTAGGGTAGTATAAGGGCAGGCTAGGGTAGTATATGTGCAGGATAGGGTAGTATATAGACAGGCTAGGGTAGAATATGAACAGGCTAGGGTAGTATATAGACAGGCTGGGGTAGTATATGGACAGGCTAGAGTAGTATATAGACAGGCTGGAGTAGTATAGGGGCAGGCTAGGGTAGTATATAGACAGGCTGGGGTAGTATAGGGGCAGGCTAGGGTAGTATATAGACAGGCTGGGGTAGTATATGAACAGGCTTGGGTAGTATATAGACAGACTGGAGTAGTAAATAGACAGGATATGGTAGTATATAGACTGGATAGGGTAGTATATAGACAGGCTGGGTAGTATAAAGACTGAATAGGGTAGTATATAGACAGGATAGGGTAGTATACAGACAGGCTAGGGTAGTATAGGGGCAGGTTAGGGTAGTATAGGGGCAGGCTAGGGTAGTATATAGACAGGATAGGGTAGTACAGGGGCATGCTAGGTTAGTATATAGACAGGCTAGGGTAGTATAGGGGCAGGCTAGGGTAGAATATAGACAGGCTAGGGTAGTATATAGACAGGCTAGGGTAGTATATGGACAGGCTAGGGTAGTATATAGACAGGCTAGGGTAGTATATAGATGGGCTAGGGTAGTGTAGGGGCAGGCTAGGGTAGTATATATAAAAAAATCAATGAAACAGTGCAGCGCAAACAAAAAGAAACAGTCTTTTCAGCCAGAGAAAACCATAACGATCAGTAAAGTCCTATTCCGTTAATGGTTAAGGCTGCGTGTCAAACAATATCCTCCAGCTTTGTTTAGGAACATCATAAAAACATCCCGGTGAGTCACAGTGCCTATAATATACAGAGCATGCAGGTGAAATGCACACGTGGATCCTGCCACCTCAGACACTCCAAGCCTCTCACCTCATTGACTCGACCCGCAGGGGTCACAAAGCATATGTAAGTTACACGAGATCCAATCCTGATGGTGTTCTCACTTTACTTAGGATACAGCCAGAGTGCTCCTCAAAGGTGTTGCATACAAAAACAAAAATGGAAGAAATCTAGTGCTCTCCGTTTGTTAAAAAACATTCATTTATTAAAAAAGAAGAAAATCACTCACATGGTTCAGCACCTCCACTGGTGCGAGTACAGATAGCAAACTTGATAAAACTTCAAAGAGGACAGCGGTGGATAATGACGAACAGCGCAGCTTCAACCTCCAGGTACGCGTTACGTCCAATGAAATAAGGACTTCTTCAGCGTGAGGTGAAAAGACTGTTTCTTTTTGTTTGCGCTGCACTGTTTCATTGATTTTTTTACACATGCTTAAGGTTATGAATTGCCTTTATCAGTGCTTGGCTTGCAATCAAGTTTACTAATCTTTTTTCCACATGTGCGCTGAATTTACTTTATTATAATATAGGGTAGTATATAGACAGGCTAGGGCAGTATATAGACAGGATAGGGTAGTATATAGCCAGGATAGGGTAGTATATAGACAGGCTAGGGCAGTATATAGACAGGATAGGGTGGTATATAGACAGGCTAGGGCAGTATATAGACAGGCTAGGGTAGTATATAGACAGGCTAGGGCAGTATATAGACAGGATAGGGTAGTATATAGCCAGGATAGGGTAGTATATAGACAGGCTAGGGCAGTATATAGACAGGCTAGGGCAGTATATAGACAGGATAGGGTGGTATATAGACAGGCTAGGGTAGTATAGGGGCAGGTTATGGTAGTATATGGATAGGCTAGGGTAGTATATGGATAGGCTAGGGTAGTATATGGACAGGATAGGGTAGTATATGGACAGGATAGGGTAGGATATAGACAGGATATGGTAGTATAGGGGCAGGCTAGGGTAGTATAGGGGCAAGCGGAGTGGCCCAAGGGGCAGTTGTCATCATGACACACAAAACCTGCTGGAAAAGAAATCTTTGGTTTCAATGTGTTGGGTAAATAGAAGAGAAGGAGAGGCGGCCGTGGTTCAATTTTCTGCCCCTCTCAAAGTGCCGTCTGGGTCCAATGGACCCACTGGGACCCATGGTAGGGCCAGCCCTGCCTGCACCAGAAAAAGAATGCTTAGTGTTTGTGGCCACAGGAGAGTGTCGAGTGTCTAGTTCTGTTTGTCTATAGAGTACTTACTGCATATAGAACGTCCGGTGTGCTAACGTACAGTGAGGGGGAAAAAGTATTTGATCCCCTGCTGATTTTGTAGGTTTGCCCACTGACAAAGAAACGATCGGTCTATATTTTAATGGTCGGTTTATTTTAACAGTGAGAGACGGAATGACAACGAAAAAAAAACGCATTTCAAAAAAGTTATAAATTGATTTGCATTTTAATGAGAAATAAGTATTTGACCCCTTCACAAAACATGACTTAGTAGTTGGTGGAGAAACCCTTGTTGGCAATCACAGAGGTCAGACGTTTCTTGTAGTTGCCCACCAGGTTTGCCGACATCTCAGGAGGGATTTTGTCCCCCTCCTCTTTACATATTCTCTCCAAGTCATTAAGGTTTCGAGGCTGATGTTTTGTAACTCAAATCTTCAGCTCCCTCCACATATTTTCTATGGGATTAAGGTCTGGAGATTGGCTAGGCCACTCCGGGACCTTAATGTGCCTCTTCTTGAGCCACTCCTCTTTGGCCGTGTGTTTTGGGTCATTGTCAGGCTGGAATGCCCATCCACGACCCATTTTCAATGCCCTGGCTGAGGAAAGGAGGTTCTCATTCAAGATTTGAGGGTACATCGCCCGTTGATCATCCCTTTGATGCGGTGAAGTTGTCCTGTCCCTTTAGCAGAAAAACCCCCCCAAAGCCTAATGTTTCCACCTCCATGTATGACGGTGGGGGTGGTGTTCTTGGGGTCATAGACAGCATTCCTCCTCCTCCAAACACAGGGAGTTGAGTTGATGCCAAAGAGCTCGATTTTAGTCTCATCTGACCACAGCACTTTCACCCAGTTCTCCTCTGAATCATTCAGATGTTCATTAGGAAACTTCATATTGTCTGTACATTGCGCTTTCTTGAGCAGGGGGACCTTGCGGGCGCTGCAGGATTTCAGTCCTTCATGGCTCAGTGTTACCAATTGTTTTCTTGGTGACGATGGTCCTAGCTGTCTTGAGATCATGGGCGTTGCTAGGGGGTGGCTATTGGGGCTATAGCCCCGAGTCTGGGGCCCATAGCCCCGAGTCTCTTACCGGGTGGGTGCAGTTCTGCAATTAGCACGTATGTCTCTCTGGGGACCCTGATGTAAGGGGAATCCACACTCAGGTATGTAACAATATTTATATATATATATATATATATACACACACACACATGTATATTATATAGATGTCTATGCCCACTCAAGCGTATGACTTTCTTTACTTTGCTGCTATGGGCCCTAGCCCCAGATCTTTTGTAGACCTAGCAACGCCCCTGCTTGAGATCATTGACAAGATTCTCCCGTGTAGTTCTGGGAGATTCCTCACCGTTCTCCATGATCATTGAAACTCCATGAGGGGAGACCTTCCATGGAGCCCCAGACCGAGGGAGACTGACAGTTATTTTATGTTTCTTCCATTTGCGAATAATCGCACCAACTGTTGTCACCCTCTCACCAAGCTGCTTGGCGATGGTCTTGTAGTCCATTCCAGCCTTGTGTAGGACTACAATCTTCTCCCTGACCTCCCTGGACAGCTCTTTGGTCTTGGCCATGGTGGAGAGATTGGAATCTGATTGATTGATTGCTTCTGTGGACCGGTGTCTTTTATACAGGTAACAAGCTGAGATTAGGAGCACTCCCTTCAAGAGAGAACTCCTAATCTCAGCTCATTACCTGTATAGAAGACACCTGGTAGCCAGAAATCTTGCTGATTGATAGGAGATCAAATATTTATTTCACTAAAATGCAAATCAATTTCTAACTTTTTTGAAATGCGTTTTTCTGGATATTTTGTGCTGTTATTCTGTCCCTCACTGTTAAAATAAACCGACCAATAAAGTTATAGACCGATCGTTTCTTTGTCAGTGGGCAAATGTACAAAATCAAAAGGTGATCAAATACTGACTCCTAAATAAAAAATAATTGCCTGCCCTCCTTCTCTGCAGGACCACATCTGCTTCTAGCTGACAGGTCCTCTTGAAGAGCTGCAGTGCTGAAGCGGCACCGGGTCCAAAAACAGCATTGCTTGCAAACATGACATTTGCAGTGAGCCCTTCCACCTCGGCCAGATACCGAATTTTCATCTTGAGCAAACTTTGTGCGGCTCGCTTTGCCATTTTATGTGGAAAAATGACCCATGGATTCCATGTTTTGCTCGGTTGTACTTGGAGAACGCGCTCCTTTCTTTCCAGCTCACTCTGAGTTTCATAAGAATGTTGGCTCTCACCTTGTATGTAGCTTTGCCTGGCACGGGGCCGTTCCTTCCATATGGCTAGGTCAGAGTTTTGTCTTAGGCAGTGCCCTCAGCGGGGGAGAGGCAAGAGCGAGAATCTTACTACTCTCCATGGTCACCAGCCTGGGGGTCACCACTGTCTATAGGGGTGGCAAGAGCCATGACAAGAAGGTTCAGGAAATATTCTATAAACAGGTATTACCATCAGTGCCAAGACTGATGGGTTTGCCAATTCAATTATTTTTTCCAAAAGGAACAATTGCATAAATAAAAGTAACAATTTTACACCATAATAGTTAAATATGCCAACTTTTGGCAAGTGTTGCCATGAGCGAGTCCTTGGGGGTCCACCAGCCTAAAGGCTTGAATATGATCAACCCCTGTCCCCAGCCACTCCCCAATGGGTTGAGTACAGTTCCGGAATTGACATTTTTTTTACTTCAAAAAAATCCAAAACGACAAATCCCCTGGTGCAGTGGTTCTCAACTCCGGTCCTCGGGACCCACCAACAGGCCAGATTTTAAGTATTACCTTGGGGAGATGTAGACTAGAATACTGCAATCACTGAGCAGCAAATGATATCACCTGTGATGTATTTCAGTTATCCTGCAAACCTGGCCTGTTGGGGGGTCCCGAGGACCGGAGTTGAGAACCACTGCCCTAGTGGAACAACAATGTCAAAAGTGGAAGCACCATACCAGATAGACCCCTGTTTGTTAACATTCTCCTCCGCAGACCCCCAAACCCACCCAGCTGCCAAAACAATTCTTCTGCAGTTACATCTCATTTTAACCACAAGAATTCAGAGAAGATGGGTGGAACTATTTTTTTTTTTCAAAAAAAGACTCCTATCAATCCACAGTTCCTTCGTACCCTAGCAGCACATCCCTGCCACCTGACCCTCGACCACCAGGCAGGTAAGACCCCAATTTTATGTAATATTTCCATGAATTTGACCCATTATTGGGACTGTTCCTCCCTCAATCATGTAGCCCCTCTGTTCATTTAATTCCTCCAGGTCTGCTAAGTGGCAATGGCCCTGGAAATATGGAGACCCATTGGATGGGAGGGTCAATCAGCCACAGCTCACCGGAACCCCAAGGAACCTGTGGAGGAACCCTGGTTGAGAATGGCTGTTCTAGCACCTTGCATACAACTAAGACTTGCCATAGGCTCATAGCCAAGCTGCAAAGGTCACAAGGAGCTTAAAGTCGAAAAGGACTAAAAAGCAATACATCCTGGTCACCTCCCCAATCAGCCACAGCTGAAGGAACCCCTAGGAACCTCTGGAGGAACCCTAGGTCTCCATGGAACCCTGTTTGAGAATGGCTGTTCTCAGCGTTGTATTTAGGTTTTGTGCTGCCCTAGGCCTGACTAAACTCATGCACCCCCCTAATTTAAATATGAGCCACCCTTTCCTGTCAAGGCCACACCCCTTCCTGTTTGAGACCCACCCTGAAATTTCCTAGTGGGGACACTAGTTCTGAGGGCCTTGGGGGGATTGGAATGGATTTCCTTAGGAGATTTCCTCACACTTCCTGTTTGGCTATGGGGCAGCACAACAACTCCCCTTGGGACGCCTGTGTTCCCTACATATGTATGGGCTTTCCCCCTCTGATGGGGGCCTGCCGGTATAGTCATACTGGCAGCAAGTGCAGACGCTTTATGGGGGTGCCAGACTGGTTTGTCTCCAGGCCCAGTCCACCCAATAAGACTAAAAGTGTAGTGCTAGCCATCGGGGACTCTTTTCGTGCTGCCCCCCTGCAAAGTGCCGCCCTAGGCCTGGGCCTTGTTAGCCTAGGCCAAGATACAGCATTGGCTGTTCTACTGCTTGGCATATAATGAGGAGTTGTCATAGCCATGGTGGTTATGAGAACTTTCAGTTGAAAATGACTAATAGGCAATACATCCTGGTCACCTCCCCACCCCTAGCCTGTGAAAGGGAAGATGTTTTAAATGTTGTCTGTGTCCCTATAAAGGACTTTACTCTTCTCCTCCAGACCTGCATGACTCTTCCCCTTACTTCAAATAAAGAGGTCTCCCCTCACTTCCTGTTCTGTCAAACTTCATTCATGGACAAGAAGTGGAGATTTTGTCGCCTACAGTAGTGGTTGTCAACTTATGAGCTAAAGGGGGCTTCAAATGCAGCCCCTGACATCACCAAAGGGCCACACCTAATGGTCAATATACATTCACCAGCCACTTAATTAGGTACACCTGTTCAATTGCTTGGTAAAACAAATTGCTAATCAGCCAATCACATGGTAGCAACGCAATGCATTTAGGCATCTAGACATGGTGAAGATGACTTGCTGAAGTTCAAAGCAAGCATCAGAACGGGGAAGAAAGGGGATTTATGTGACTTTGAATGTGGCATGGTTGTTGGTGCCAGACGGGCTGGTCTGAGTATTTCTGAGATTTTCATGCACAACCATCTCTCGGGTTTACAGAGAATGGTGGGGAAAACAAGAAAATATCCAGTGAGCTGCAGTTGTGTGGAGGAAAATGCCTTGCTGATGTCAGAGGTCAAAGGAGAATGGGTAGACTGGTTCCAGATGATAGAAAGACATCAGTAACTCAAATAACCACTCGTTACACCCAAGGTATGCAGAATACCATCTCTGAACGCACAGCACATCCAACTTTGAAGCAGATGGACCATAGAAGCAGAAGACCACACCAGGTGCCATTCCTCTCAGCTAAGAACATGAAACTGAGGCTACAATTCGCACAGGATCACCAAAATTGGACAACAGAATATTAGAACAATGTTGCCTGGTCCGATCGTCTTAATGTCAGCTGCGACATTCTGATGGTGGGGTCAGAATTTGGTGTAAACAACATGAAAGCATGGATCCATCCTGCCTTGTGTCAATGGTTCAGGCTGGTGGTGGTGGTGGTGTAATGGTGTGGTGGGCATTTTCTTGGCACACTTTGGGCCCCTAAGTACCAATTCAGCATTGTTTAAATGCCTCGGCCTACCTGAGCATTATTGCTGACCATGTCCATCCCTTTATGACTGCAGTGTCCCCATCTTCTGATGGCTCCTTCCAGCAGGATAATGCACCATGTCACAGAGCTCCAATCATCTCACCACCGGACAATGAGGTCACTGCACTCCAATGGCCTCCACACTCCGCACATCTCATCCAATCATCTCACCACTGGACAATGAGGTCACTGCACTCCAATGGCCTCCACACTCCGCACATCTCATCCAATCATCTCACCACTGGACAATGAGGTCACTGCACTCCAATGGCCTCCACACTCCCCACATCTCATCCAATAGAGACCCTTTGGAATGCAGTGGAATCGGAGATTGGCATCATGGATCTGCAGCCAACAAATCTGCAGCAACTCTGCGTGAAACTATCATGTCACTATAGACCAAAACCTCAGAGAAATGTTTCCACCTTGTTGAATCAATGCCATGAAGAATGAAGGTAAAAGGCCCAACCCAGTATTAGTAAGAAGGTGGATCTGATAAAGTGGCCGGTGCGTGTATGTGAATCAGAAACGCCCAACCTAATAGAGGAAATGAGGGTCAGAGAGTGCGGACTGGATACTTTGTTGGTGGGAAGATGTCGTAGAAGACCATATGGAACTGGGAATATGTTACGTGAGACTAATAGAGATCAATGCTATTACCCTAATCAATGTTCCCACTACAGACTGCTGAGATCCAAGGTCCACACATCATATACCAAAGGTCCACATGTGGCCCTCGGTCCCTGGTTGGGATCTACAGTATAACCCTACTATATCCGAAACCATAACGAAAAGTTGTGGTCACAATGTAGCCATTGGTGTAGAACTATCAGCATCTATCATTCTTCTTTTACGATACAGAAAAAATTATTGTATTATTATTATGGTAAAAAAAAAAGAAAAAATGGTCAAAATCTGGGCTTTCATCTAGAAATGCATGCGCACTTTTCCATCGCTTTCAGAAACTCTTAATTTTCTTGCCCCCAGCACCTGCAATCAGTAAAGCCTTCACGGCTCTTTGGCGTTCTCAGCCCTGCCCAACACGTCGTTCGTATGCAGCCCAGACATTTGTGCAAAGTTCTTCAAGGATTGTTACGCTTGGAAATTAAGCCGTTGGCTCTCCCCCGCCCCTTTCTGATTCCACATCATAAGAGTTTTTATTTGCTCGCTTTATGAAATTGCACTCGGTCGGGTGTCCTGGCTAAATTTAGCCTCGGCTGGATTTGTTGCGTCCTTGCTGGTAATTGTTTCTTGAGCCCGCGCTCAGCAGTGTCCCCCCCTCCCTCCCGCAGTCTCACTCACTCATGGGGAATCCCAATTCTCCTATGATCTCATCTCACAAGTGCTACTTAGCAATAGGGGCCCCCAAGACTTTACGCTCCAAATCCACCCCGCCCTGTTTCTCTGCAAAGTGCTAAAACAGGTCACTTGCTTGGCCGTCTCACTCTATAAAAGCAGAGCTTTGGAAATGAGCGCCTGGCTTGGCCTGGCAAGGCTTTGTGATCCTAGGAAAGTCACATAAAAGTGCCATAGATCGTGTTTGTCTACTAAAGTTATTCCTACACCAAGATGTGTTTACATAATATACAAGGAAGGAACAAGGCTTGGTGGGTCATAGTGGGCTATGAAACCAACAGAATGGGACCACAGTGGGCCAAATAAACAGCTTGGTCCGCCATCTTGCGCAGCAGTCTCTAAACTCTGGCCCATGTTTGCCTTTATCTGGCCCATGGGACACTATTTCTCTCATTGATATGAGTCACCATTCCCCCCACTGAGCTAAACAATAAAAAAACTATTCCTCCCACTGACACCAATGATGGGGCACTATTCTTCCCACTGACGCCAATGATGGGGCACTATTCCTACCACTGACACCAATGATGGGTCACTATTCCTCCCACTGATACCAATGATTGGGCAGTATTCCTACCACTGACACCAATGATGGGACACTATTTTTCCCACTGACGCCAATGATGGGGCACTATTCCTCCCACTGATACCAATGATGGGACACTATTCCTCCCACTGACGCCAATGATGGGACACTATTCCTCCCACTGACGCCAATGATGAGGCACTATTCTTCCTACTGACACCAATGATGGGACACTATTCCTCCCACTAACACCAATGATGGGGCACCATTCCTCCCACTGATACCAATGATGGGACACTATTCCTCCCACTAACACCAATGATGGGGCACTATTCCTTCCACTGACACTAACGATGGGGCACCATTCCTCCCACTGATACCAATGATGGGACACTATTCCTCCCACTAACACCAATGATGGGGCACTATTCCTTCCACTGACACTAACGATGGGGCACTATTCCTTCCACTGACACCAAAGATGGGACACTATTCCTTCCACTGATACCAATGATGGGCCATAATGCCTCTAACTGACACCAAGGATGGGACACTATTCATACCACTGACACCAATGATGGGGCACTATTCCCTCCACTGACACCAATGATGGGGCACTATTCCTTCCACTGACACCAAAGATGGGACACTATTCCTTCCACTGACACCAACGATGGGGCACTATTCCTTCCACTGACATCAAAGATGGGACACTATTCCTTCCACTGATACCAATGATGGGCCATAATGCCCTAACTGACACCAAGGATGGGACACTATTCATACCACTGACACCAGTGATGGGGCACTATTCCTCTTACTGACACCAATAATGGGGCAATATTCCTCCCACTTACACCAATGATGGGGCACTATTCCTCCCACTGACACCAATGATGGGGCACTATTCCTCCCACTAACACCAATGATAGGGCACTATTCCTTCCACTGCCACCAAAGATGGGGCACTATTCCTTCCACTGACACCATTGATGGGCCATAATTTCTCTCACTGACACCAAAGATGGGGCATTATTCCTTCCACTAACACCAACCATGGGGCACTATTCCTCCCACTGACAGCAATGATAGTGCACTATTCTTTCCACTAATGTCAATGATGGGGCCAGCGGCGGCTGATGTATAAGGGGCGCTTGGGCACCACCTCGCGGCCACTGAGAAGGAAAAAAAAAAAGTTAGCCCGGCCCTCCTGTAGGAGGCGCCGGTATATTGACTTTTCTTTTTTCCTCGGCTCCTTGCTAGTGAGCCGATTGGTCAGTCATTAAAGTCTGTGTGTGCGCTGAACATTTGCACACAAATAGTCTGATTGGCTGCCCCCTGAGCCATCAGAGCCAATGACTCTCTGTCATTGGATGCTGTAGGCGGGGGGCGGGACTATGGCGGACATGCTGGCTGTGTGATTACGCACACAGGCACAGCACTCTGCCGGGACTTCCGAGCAGACTGTCCACACGAGGAGAGGAGGACAGTCCACTGCCAGCTGTCTGCACGCTGTCAGCATGCTCTCCACAAGCACTGCCTCTGCATACTGTCAGCCCGCTCTCCGAATGCCAATCTCTGCAACACTGACAGCCTGCCTATTAGATAGGGTAAGTACGGGACTTGTCCCGACTTGGGGGGGGGGGCTTGGTGACTGTATACCCTATCTGGGACCCTGTATACTGCTATCTGGGACCCTGTATACTGCTACCTGGGACTCTGTATACTGCTCTCTGGGACCCTGTATACTGCTATCTGGGACTCTATATACTGCTATCTGGGACCCTGTATACTGCTATCTGGGACTCAGTATACCCCTATCTGGTGACTCTGTATACCACTATATGGTGACTCTGTATACTGCTATCTGGGGCTCTGTATACTGCTATCTGGGACCCTGTATACTGCTATCTGGGACCCTGTATACTGCTATCTGGGACCCTGTATACTGCTATCTGGGTCTCTGTATATTGCTATCTGGGGCTCTGTATACTGCTATCTGGGACCCTGTATACTGCTATCTGGGACCCTGTATACCCTATCTGGGACCCTGTATACTGATATATGGTGATTCTGTATACTGATATATGGTGACGCTGTATACTGCTATCTGGAGCTCTGTATACTGCTATCTGGGAATCTGTATACTGATATATGGTGATTCTGTATACTGCTATCTGGAGCTCTGTATACTGCTATCTGGGACTCTGTATACTGATATATGGTGATTCTGTATACTGATATATGGTGACGCTGTATACTGCTATCTGGAGCTCTGTATACTGCTATCTGGGAATCTGTATACTGATATATGGTGATTCTGTATACTGCTATCTGGAGCTCTGTATACTGCTATCTGGGACTCTGTATACTGATATATGGTGATTCTGTATACTGCTATCTGGGACCCTGTATGCTGCTATCTGGGACTCTCTATATTGCTATATAGGGCTCTGTATACTGCTGTCTGGGGCTCTGTATAATGCTATCTGGGACTCTGCATACTGATATATGGTGATTCTGTATACTGCTATCTGGGACCCTGTATACTGATATATGGTGATTCTGTATACTGATATATGGTGACTCTGTATACTGCTATCTGGGACTCTGTATACTGCTATCTGGGGCTCTGTATACTGCTATATTGTGACTCTGTATACCCCTATATGGGGCTCTGTATACTGCTATATGGTGACTCTGTATACTGCTATCTGGTGACCCTGTATACTGCTATCTGGTGACTCTGTATACTCCTATCTGGTGATGCTGGGCTGTATACTCCTGACACAAGGGGTGGAAACTATAAGGGGTGGGGCTTATGAGAAGTGGGAGGGGTCAAAAGGAAGGGTGGGGTCTGGCGCCCCCCATCCTAAAATTTCACCAGCCGCCACTGGATGGGGCACAATTCCTGCCTCCGACACAAACGATGGGACACTATTCCTCCTATTGACACCAGTCACGCGGCACTATTCCTACCACTAATACCAACCCTGGGGCACTATTCTTCCCACTCACACCAATTATGGGGAGCTATTCCCCCAACTGACGGCAATGTTTACTTCCACTGATGTCGGGGCATTCCTACTTCCCCTAGCCACAGCCCTGTCCTCCTAAAGTCTGAAGGTCAATAAAATGGCTCTATGTTTAGAAAGATTGGAAACCATGGATCTTGTCAAATGACTGGAGGAGGGCTGGCAATGGGCACACATCATGCCAAGGGTTATTTCAGCATGCATTACCCAGGCCGGCCCACTGTCATCACCATTAAAAAAAACCATGTGAGATGCCACACAGCCATCAATGGATCACATGTATGCAAGAAATGGCTGCAAAGTGGCTGCTAGAGATCTGCACTGAGGTGGACCAGGATGAAAAAAAAGGGCGAAACAACATTTTATTTTTAAAAAAGGCAATTGTTTATAATGCACAATGCTTAAGCAAACCACATATTAGTTACTCAGGGTTTACATCCACTTCAAAGAGTCTATTTGTAAATGATTGGCCCAGTGCATTCACATGGAGTGGGTCACATGCTCCCCCCATACCTGGAAGTACTGGCTGTCTCCTTTGGCTATCAGAGCACAGCTGCCTCTAAGAGTGACGTTTGGTGATGTGATTATTGTGCTGATCACTGTTCTCCTTACTGGAGAGAAAGCTGCACCTGAGGACCTGCAGTGCAAAGATCTCCCTGGTCCACGTTGGATGGATTTCCCCTCACTTCCTCCCATAGGGACAGCAGCAGCCATTGCTGACTTGTCATTATGACAACAACATGACAGCTGGCCTACTAACATTTGCAGCACTTAAGTTGCCGCAGCTTTCTTGTTCCTTCAAAAAGAAAGTGAAAAGATCCCACCATTGCTACAGTTGCATTCAGCCTTTAGAAATTGTCCAGATCCAACTTACTCCAAAGTACTATAGAAGTATGGAAGAGCCCCCGGGCCACCCTATAAGAGATTTATGAAACAAAGTTCTAACTTTTAAAATCAGGTTTCTGAGATTAAAAATCAGAATTATAACATAGAAAGTCAAAGTTCTGAAATTAAAAATCAGAATGCTGAAATTAAAAGTTAGAACTCAGAATGTCAAAGTCAGAATTATGAGGTCTTTTTCAAAGGCAAAACTCTAAGATTAAAGTCAGAATTCTGAAATAAAAAAAAACAGAATTCTGAATTTCTAAATCAGTAATCTAGGAATAATAAAAAAAAAACTGAATTCTGAGCTTCAAAATCAGAGCTCTCACAATAAAGTCAAAATTCTGAGTTTCAAAGTCACGATTCTGAGATTGAATGTCAGAATTCTGAATTTAAAAATCAGAATTCTGAGATTGAAAGTTAGAATTCTGAATGTCAAAGTCTGAATTATGAGATTAACGGCCAGAATTCTTGGTTTCAAAGTCACAATCATAAGATTAAAGTCAGAATTCTGAAACTAATAATCAGAATTCTGAGCTTCAAAATCAGAAATCTGAGATTGAAATGTCGGAATTCTGAGCTTCAAAATCAGAATTCTAATAATAAAGTCACAATTCTGAGTATCAAAGTCAGAATTCTGTGATTGAATGTCAGATTTCTGAATTTAAATATCAGAATTCTGAGATTGAAAGTTAGAACTCTGAATGTCAAACTCAGAATTATGAGATTAACGGTCAGAATTTTTGGTTCCAAGGTCACAAATATGAGATTAAAGTCAGAATTCTGAAATTAAAAATCAGAAACCTGGGATTGAAAAGTCAGAATTCCGAGCTTCAAAATCAGAATTCTAATAATAAAGTCACAATTCTGAGTATCAAAGTCAGAATTCTGAGATTGAATGCCAGATTTCTGAATTTAAATATCAGAATTCTGAGGTTGAACGTTAGAAATCTGAATGTCAAAATTATGAGATTAAAAATCTGAATATTTAGTTCAAAGTCAAAATACTGAGTTTCAGAATCAGAATTCTGAAATTAAAGTCAGAATCCAGTGATTTAGAGTCTGACTTTAAAACACAGAATTCTGACTTTCAATCTCAGAATTCTGATTTTGAAACACAGAATTCTAACTTTAAAAGTCAGATTTTTTTAAAAAAAAACTCTTTTGGAATAGCCCAAGAGCTCTTCTGTAGAAATCTGACTTTAATATAAGAATTCTGGCTTTTAAAGGTCTCGGTTTCAAAGTCAATATTTAAATATCAGGATTCTGACTTCTATTTTCAGAATGCAGACTTTATTTTCAGAAGTCTGATTTTAATCTCACAAATTTGACTTTGAAACTCATAATTTTCACCTTTAAACTAATATGAGAATTCTGAATTTGAACTTTTCCTGATATAATTATGTCTCTTTCATTTTGACTATAAAAGTCAGATTGTTTTTTTCCTAATTTCTTATAGGATGGTCCAAGGACTCCTCTGTACTTCCACAACATTTCAATAATAATTAAATGAAAGGAATAAAAATGGCTAGAAAAAAAAAAAACACAAACTGTGTGAACTGTGAAAATTGTAGTGTCCCTCACACTATTTGTGGGAAATTGCCCTTTACATTGGTGGTCGGTGTAGGAGTGACCTTTTACATTACCTGTCAGGGGAATTTGCCCGCCTTTACATTGGTGGTCAGCGTAGACGTGGCCTCTTACATTGGATGTTGGGGAAATTTGCCCTCTTTACATTGGTGGTCAGGGTAGAAGTGATGTCTTACATTGGATGTTGGGGGAATTTGTCCACTTTAAATTGGTGGTCAGTGTAGATGTGGCCTCTTACATTGGATGTGTTGGGGGAATTTGTCCACTTTACATTGGTGGTCAGTGTAGATGTGGTCTCTTACATTGGTGGTCAGTGTAGATGTGGTCTCTTACATTGGATGTGTTGGGGGAATTTGTCCACTTTACATTGGTGGTCAGTTTAGATGTGGCCTCTTACATTGGATGTGTTGAGGGAATTTGCCCTCTTTACATTGGTGATCATTGTAGATGTGGTCTGTTACATTGCCTGTTGGGGGAATTTGCCCTCTTTACATTGATGGTCAGTGTAGAAGTGAGGTCTTACATTGGATATTGGGGGAATTTGTCCACTTTACATTGGTGGTCAGTGTAGATGTGGTCTCTTACATTGGATGTGTTGGGGGAATTTGTCCACTTTACATTGGTGGTCAGTGTAGACGTGGTCTCTTACATTGGATGTGTTGGGGGAATTTGTCCACTTTACATTGGTGGTCAGTGTAGATGTGGTCTCTTACATTGGATGTGTTGGGGGAATTTGTCCACTTTACTTTGGTGGTCAGTGTAGATGTGGCCTCTTACATTGGATGTGTTGAGGGAATTTGCCCTCTTTACATTGGTGGTCATTGTAGATGTGGTCTGTTACATTGCCTGTTGGGGGAATTTGCCCTCTTTACATTGATGGTCAGTGTAGAAGCGAGGTCTTACATTGGATATTGGGGGAATTTGTCCACTTTACATTGGTGGTCAGTGTAGATGTGGTCTCTTACATTGGTGGTCAGTGTAGATGTGGCCTCTTACATTGGATGTGTTGGGGGAATTTGTCCACTTTACATTGGTGGTCAGTGTAGATGTAGTCTCTTACATTGGATGTGTTGGGGGAATTTGTCCACTTTACATTGGTGGTCAGTGTAGATGTGGTCTCTTACATTGGTGGTCAGTGTAGATGTGGTCTCTTGCATTGGATGCGTTGGGGGAATTTGTCCACTTTACATTGGTGGTCAGTGTAGATGTGGTCTCTTGCATTGGATGTGTTGGGGGAATTTGTCCACTTTACATTGGTGGTCAGTGTAGATGTGGTCTCTTACATTGGATGTGTTGGGAGAATTTGTCCACTTTACTTTGGTGGTCAGTGTAGATGTGGCCTCTTACATTGGACGTGTTGAGGGAATTTGCCCTCTTTACATTGGTGGTCATTATAGATGTGGTCTGTTACATTGCCTGTTGGGGGAATTTGCCCTCTTTACATTGATGGTCAGTGTAGAAGCGAGGTCTTACATTGGATATTGGGGAAATTTGTCCACTTTACATTGGTGGTCAGTGTAGATGTGGTGTCTTACATTGGATGTGTTGGGGGAATTTGTCCACTTTACATTGGTGGTCAGTGTAGATGTGGCCTCTTACATTGGATGTGTTGGGGGAATTTGTCCACCACTTTACATTGGTGGTCAGTGTAGATGTAGTCTCTTACATTGGATGTGTTGGGGGAATTTGTCCACTTTACATTGGTGGTCAGTGTAGATGTGGTCTCTTACATTGGATGTGTTTGGGGGAATTTGTCCACTTTACATTGGTGGTCAGTGTAGATGTGGTCTCTTACATTGGATGTGTTGGGGGAATTTGTCCACTTTACTTTGGTGGTCAGTTTAGATGTGGCCTCTTACATTGGATGTGTTAGGGAAATTTGCCCTCTTTACATTGGTGGTCAGTGTAGATGTGGCCTCTTACATTGGATGTGTTGGGGGAATTTGCCCTTTTTACATTGGTGGTCAGTGTAGATGTGGTCTCTTACATTGGATGTGTTGGGGGAATTTGCCCTTTTTACATTGGTGGTCAGTGTAGGTGGGAGGCCACGTTCTCACTGTTCATTGCTCAAGGAACCTTTAATAAACTGGCTTGGCGCAGATGGCGATTGGCGGGTGATTTTCTCGTTGAATGTTGGGCGCTAGTTTATTGTAATTACAAACTCTTGTAAAGTAAAGGTCACCTAAGCTGAGCGTGTTTTTCCGGTAAATGGACTTCTTCGCAGTTATGTCATCCATGTAACTGAAATAACGACTTCTCAGAATCTTTGTTAAGGAAACTTTCCAGTGTTGGAATTATACTTGTCATTGCCGTGATGTAGAGAAAGCCTCTTCCTGCACACTTACTGCTCCACCCCCCGTGCTGCATGCCTGCCTCATATCCAAGGTACCTACCTGTGTCCTACATGCACTCACTTTGGCATTGTGAATAGCACTGGATACATCAAAATGTGACATAGCATCAGATTTATTTTTTAAGTTACGGGCGTGCTAATAATGTGTAAGATGCCGGCTCAGAGAAAACATCATCATGTAACTCCCGGCGCCTGTGCATTTCATGACAGTGATCACATATGTCTGACACAGATCAGCCCCCTGATGCAGCCTCTAACCCTACAAAGTTACAATGTACAGTCTGATCACTGGGGGAGGAGAGACTGAGGAAATGCCTCCTCCTCCTTCTACAAAGTTACAATGTACAGTCTGATCACTGGGGGGAGGGGAGACTGAGGAAATGCCTCCTCCTCCTTCTACAAAGTTACAATGTACAGTCTGATCACTGGGGGAGGGGAGACTGAGGAAATGCTTCCTCCTCCTTCTACAAAGTTACAATGTACAGTCTGATCACTGGGGGAGGGGAGACTGAGGAAATGCCTCCTCCTTCTACAAAGTTACAATGTACAGTCTGATCACTGGGGGAGGAGAGACTGAGGAAATGCCTCCTCCTCCTTCTACAAAGTTACAATGTATATTCTGATCACTGGGGGGAGGGGAGACTGAGGAAATGCCTCCTCCTCCTTCTACAAAGTTACAATGTATATTCTGATCACTGGGGGGAGGGGAGACTGAGGAAATGCCTCCTCCTCCTTCTACAAAGTTACAATGTACAGTCTGATCCCTGGGGGAGAGCAGACTGAGGAAATGTTCCCTCCTCCTTCTACAAAGTTACAATGTACAGTCTGATCACTGGGGGGAGGGGAGACTGAGGAAATGCTTCCTCCTCCTTCTACAAAGTTACAATGTACAGTCTGATCCCTGGGGGAGGGGAGACTGAGGAAATGCTTCCTCCTCCTTCTAGATAGACAAACTATAGATAGATAGATAGATAGATAGATAGATAGATAGATAGATAGATAGATAGATAGATAGATACGTCTATAGACAAGTAGATTTTAGTGATAGAAAATTCTATAGATAGGTAGATAGATAGATAGATAGATAGATAGATAGATAGATAGATAGATAGATAGATAGATAGATAAATAGATAGGCAGGTAGATAATTCTATAGCTAGATAGATAATCATTCTATTGATAAATGTATAGATAGATAGATAGATAGATACATAGATAGATAGATAGATAATTCTATAGATAGATAGATAGATAGATAGATAGATAGATAGATAGATAGATAATTCTATAGATAGATAGATAATCATTCTATTGATAGATTAATAGATAGATAGATAGATAGATAGAGAGATAGATAGATAGATAGATAGATAGATAGATAGATAGATAGATAGATAGATAGATAATTCTATAGATAGATAGATAATCATTCTATTGATAGATTTATAGATAGATAGATAGATAGATAGATAGATAATTCTATAGATAGATAGATAGATAGATAGATAGATAGATAGATAGATAGATAGATAGATAGATAATTCTATAGATAGATAGATAGATAATTCTATAGATAGATAGATAGATAGATAATTCTATAGATAGATAGATAGATAGATAGATAATTCTATAGATAGATAATTCTATAGATAGATAGATAGATAGATAATTCTATAGATAGATAATTCTATAGATAGACAGATGACGCAGACACCTCTCCGCTCGGCGTGCTGTCCGGCTCCCCCTCCCCCCAGCAGACGAGGTAATGGAGACGTCATTGGGACATAATGGGCTCGGTAACAAGAATAACACTTTGCCGTCGGTTCCCACCCAGAGAGAAATGTAAAGCCGCTCTCACTCCCTCTGTAATGGGTTAGAAAATATACACTGGCTGCCCTGGGTTCTGCCAGGTGGAAAAAACTTGGCGTCAGAATTTTTTTCTCTCCTTCTCCGGCTCGGTGGAGAGGTCTGAGGCCGGTGTCTGGGCCGGGTGTACCGTGATGGGTGGCTGCTGGAGGAGCGGGAATCCGTCCAACTGACATCCTCCGACTCCAGACTCACTCAGCGCCGAGCACGTCCAGTCTATTTATAGGCGGAGAGACTCTCCATGAGAACACCAGTCAGTAGCTGGAGCACCGGGAACCTGGAAGCTCTCTCATAGACACAGGCCGGGGGCCCCAACCTCCCAACATCCCACAGACACAAGCCGAGGGCCCCAACCTCCCAATCCTACAGACTTAGGCCGGGGGTCCCAACCTCCCAACATCCTACAGTCACAGGCTGAGGGCGCCAACCTTCCAACATCCTACAGACACAGGTGGGGCGGTCACAATCTCCCAACATCCTACAGACATAGGCTGGGGGTCCAAACCTCACAACATCCTACAGACACAGGCCGGGGGTCCCAACCTCCTAACATCCTACAGACACAGGCCAAGGGTCCCAACATCCTACAGACACAGGCCGGGGGTCCCAACCTCCCAACATCCTACAGACTTAGGCCGGGGGTCCCAACTTCCCAACATCCTTCAGACACAGGCCGGAGTCCCTACCTCCCAACATCCTACAGTCACAGGCTGGGGGTCCCAACCTTCCAACATCCTTCAGACACAGGTGGGGCGGTCACAACCTCCTAACATCCTACAGACATAGGCTGGAGGGTCCCAACCTTCCAACATCCTACAGACATAGGCCGGGGGCCCCAACCTCCCAATATCCTACAGACTTAGGCCAGGGGTCCCAACCTCCCAACATCCTTCAGACACAGGCCGGAGTCCCTACCTCCCAACATTCTACAGTCACAGGCTGAGGGTCCCAACCTTCCAACATCCTACAGACACAGGTGGGGCGGTCACAATCTCCCAACATCCTACAGACATAGGCTGAGGGTCCCAACCTTCCAACATCCTACAGACACAGATGGGGCAGTCACAATCTCCCAACATCCTACAGACATAGGCTGGGGTTCCAAACCTCACAACATCCTACAGACACAGGCCGGTGATTTCAACCTCCCAACATCCTGCAGACTTAGGCCGGGGGTCCCAACTTCCCAACATCCTTCAGACACAGGCCGGAGTCCCTACCTCCCAACATCCTACAGTCACAGGCTGAGGGTCCCAACCTTCCAACATCCTACAGACACAGGTGGGGCGGTCACAACCTCCTAACATCCTACAGACATAGGCTGGGGGGTCCCAACCTTCCAACATCCTACAGACACAGGTGGGGCGGTCACAACCTCCTAACATCCTACAGACATAGGCTGGGGGGTCCCAACCTTCCAACATCCTTCAGACACAGGTGGGGCGGTCACAACCTCCTAACATCCTACAGACATAGGCTGGGGGGTCCCAACCTTCCAACATCCTACAGACACAGGTGGGGCGGTCACAACCTCCCAACATCCTACAGACATAGGCTGAGGGTCCCAACCTTCCAACATCCTACAGACACAGGTGGGGGGTCACAATCTCCCAACATCCTACAGACACAGGCCGGAGTCCCTACCTCCCAACATTCTACAGTCACAGGCTGAGGGTCCCAACCTTCCAACATCCTACAGACACAGGTGGGGTGCTCACAATCTCCCAACATCCTACAGACATAGGCTGAGGGTCCCAACCTTCCAACATCCTACAGACACAGGTGGGGCGGTCACAATCTCCCAACATCCTACAGACATAGGCTGGGGGTCCAAATCTCACAACATCCTACAGACACAGGCCGGGGGTCCCAACCTCCTAACATCCTACAGACAGAGGAAGGGGGTCCCAACCTCCAGTTGTTAAGATGCAAGTGGCCCACACGGTGCCCAAGGTTGTAGTGTTGCACAATGAAAACCTGTGGCCATGAGCAGAGGCATAACTAAAACCTTCAGGGTCCCGGTGCAAGAAAATATGAAGGGCCCCCTTGGCCTACGACCAGGGCCCTTCTTACTGATCCCAGGGCCCTTACCCCCATCATGGGATCCTTTATTACGGTCCCACAGCGAGCCACATTCCTGACCTCTTAGGGTCCCCTCAGGGTGGCAGAACGCCAATGCAAGAGCCCAACTCGCAAGTGCGACCTGTGCAACCCTGGTAGTTCCTTTACCAATTTTTTTTAAACTTCATTTATTTATTATTTTTTACATACTTTTCAGGACCCCAGTTGGGGGACTTTGGTGAAATATCAGGGGTCTAAACAAACAGGAATAGCTCTGTACGGAGCTTCCCGTTCATTCAGAACTGAAGCATAGTAAACAAAGTTTACCCACCTATGAATGAATAAAAAAAAAGTGATCAGTACCAATCAGTACCAATCTAGTCATTAAAGAGGAGCTCCAGTCTGGGAAAAAAATAAAAGTCAGCAGCTACAAATACTGTAGCTGCTAACTTTTAAAATAAGGACACTCACCTGTCCAGGGATCCGGCAATGTCGACACGCTGAGCCGATTAGTCAATCGGCTTCGGGTGCAGGCACCGGAATTGTAATTAAGGGAGACCGGCGGTGAAGCCTTTGGGGCTTCACAGCTGGTTTCCTACTCCGCATGCAGGAGTCACGCTGCGCTTTCTGAATGGCCCCCCCCCCATCTTCTGGGACCTGCTTGTTTTCCACAAAGCAGTGGGGGGGGGGGGGGATGCTCGTAGATCACTGTGGCGATCCTACCCAGAAGTGGGAGCAGGTACCTGTCCAAACCAGATACCCCCTCCCCCCAAAAAGTGGCAAATGTGTCAGTGGAGGGAGGTAGGGTGCGCACACGGGGAGCTTCTCCTTTTGGGTGGAGGTAAATAAGCAGAGTGCCCGGTATCCAGTCAGAATCAAAACAGAGGTGAATAATGGAGTCGTTTTATTGAAAGTAGCAAAAACTGATCAAGCCAACACGTTTCGGCTTCCCCTTCTTCAGGGCTGCTGCTGTATGTTAATGGTGAGTGGGGATATATCCCAAATTGGTCTGTCTGTGACATTGAAATCGGAATAGTTGCTGGTTCATTTGGCGGTGGCAGCATAGCAGGACTATTATCACCTTATGCTAAGTTGAGCCATCACCTACCTACATACCCTCAACTGAGTGAGTCAGTCCAGCGCGATCTCCAACCCTTTAAAAGTACTTTTTCGGGTGGAGTTCCGCTTTAAGACAAGGAAGGGGCCAGTAAAGGACACATTTACCGACTCCTTCCCTGCTCTCCATCCTGACAGTATCCCCCGCAGCAGCCGGTGGGAGGGGGAAACTTGACAGTACTGCGGGGGGGGGGGGGGGCAAGGACACAGGAGCCCTCGGCAGTGGGACAGCGATAAGAAGGCAGTGGGAGCGGCAATTAGAGGAGCTGATGACCTCCATTTCCCTCCTGCAGCCGCAGAATGTCTGGGGGAGGGAGAGGAGGAGAAGCGGGCATTTAGCGGCTGCATAGAGGGATCGGTTCCTCTACATGCCCCCCGCCCCATCGCCCTCATATCCAGGCATACGTGGGGGGCACCTGGAAAAGGGGCCAGGTTGCAATGGCAACCCCTGCGACCCCTGTATGTACGCCCCAGGCCTTGTATAACAAAAAGCAGGCTTGATCCACCCGCTGGCTTGCGCACAATTTTTGGCCAATTTAGGGCAAGTTTTCACATGGGCTGTCCGATCAGGTCCACCTGTCAGTTTTTCAGGCAGACCTGATCAGACCCTCCAGTCTATGGACACCCACCGCCATCCTATCCTGCACGCAAAAAACAGACAGGTAATGGTAATCCTATTTTCCATCCCTCCACCAGATCCGATTGGATTAAAATGAACACACGGTCCATTTCCATCCGATTGCTCCATAGAGGAGAGCAGAACTGTGTCCTTATCTGCTCTGCACAGCGGAGCAGACACTGACCTGTCACCCGTCTGCTCAGAGGTGATCAGTGGAGCGATTCCCCCTCTGAGCCAGGGGATTCCGTTAAATGGAGGCGCCCATGCACCAGGGCCGTCTTAAAAGCATCATGGGCCCCTGGGCAAAGTAATGCACTGGGACCCCTGCCAGCCTGCCCCAATCTCAAGAATTCAAGTATAAATAGTTGATAGAATTAAACATATATTTATTAGTACTCTCAATAAAATTGATTGTACCGTATATACTCGAGTATAAGCCGACCCGAATATAAGCCGAGGCACCTAATTTTACCACAAAAAACTGGGAAAAGTTATTGACCCGAGTATAAGCCTAGGGTGGCAAGAGCTCATATATGCCATGTTAGTTAAAATAACTCTCATGATTATTTATATACAAATTAAGATAGTTGATAAATATGAACTTAAGAACTCTAACCCCGTCCGACCGTCCCCAGGGTCACGTAATGAAACGGGTCCCCGGGTACTACGAAAATTCTGCCGGGACCACGTACCCGCGGAGGTAAATTGCCTTAGGGGACCGAGTCTCCCCCTTAGCGAGGTGACTAGTGGAGACTCGTCTGCCCACTGTCCAGTCACAGACGAGGCGACACGTCTCGTCTATTCCTGTGTCAAGACGAGAGGAGATACCT
>BLSH010037332.1:1209660-1223074 GCA_018402905.1 Glandirana rugosa
TATGATAGTGTTTAGGAAGGGGGAGGTTAGGGGATATGGGGGGTTTGTGATAGTATAGGGGATTGGAGGGGGAAGGATTTGTGATAGTATAGGGGATTGGAGGGGGGGGGATTTGTGATAGTATAGGGGATTGGGGGGGGGGGTTGTGATAGTATAGGGGATATGAGGGGGAGGAATTGTGATAGTATAGGGGATTGGAGGGGGGGGGATTTGTGATAGTATAGGGGATTGGAGGGGGGGGGGTTTGTGATAGTATAGGGGATTGGAGGGGGGGGGGTTTGTGATAGTATAGGGGATTGGAGAGGGAAGGATTTGTGCTAAAATATGGGATAGGAGGGGAGGGGGGTTGATTTGTGCTTGAAGAGAGAATTGGAGGGGATGGATTTGTGGTAAAAGAGGGGATTTGAGGAGAAGGATCTGTGCTAGAAAGGGAGATTGGAGGGGGAGGATTTATGCTAGAAGGAGGAGGGATGGTTGAAAGGGGGGGGGGGGATTTGTGTTAGAAGAGGGGTTTTGGAGAGAGCATTTGTGCTAGAAGAGGGGATTGGAGGAGAAGGATTTCTGTTAGAAAGGGAAATTGGAGGTGGGGTGGTGAGGATTTGTGCTTGAAGAGAGGAATGGAGGGGGGAGGATTTGTGGTACAAGAGGAGATTGGAGGGAGAGGATTTTTGCTAGAAGGAGGAGGGTTGGTTGAAGGAGGGAGGATTTGTGCTAGAAGAGGGGTTTGGGGTGGATCTGTGGTAGAAGGAGGAGGAATGGTTGAAAGGGGGAGGAGTTGTGCAAGTAGAGGAGATTGGAGGGGATAGGATTTGTGCTGGGAGGGAGGATTTGTAGGGGGGACGAAGATATTGGAAGGAAAGGGTCTGATTTACGAGTCCACTCACCATCTGTCAAACTGGACCATTCAAGTCAATGGACCTGCACTGCAACTGCAAGCACAATATAAAATTCAGCAAACAAAAAAATGGTAGCTTCTTGAACCCCGGACAGTGACTGCTGCTCTAAAAAGCAATGCACCACAGATCGAATTCAGAGCATTGGCTATTGTCAACCTTGCCTAAACCTAGCTTGCGATTGGCAAATACAATTGACATAGAATATCCCAGTAATTATCGTATAATTTAGGTAATGAGAGCAAAATTTGTTCATGACCGAAATTGCATTTTGTGTAATGGCTAGTTGGTGTCTGGAAATAGGACATTCTCAGAGAAAGGTTGAATTTCCTGGCTCAGCCCTGAAATATTGAAGAACTTGTTTTTTCCTCCTCTCCAGAACAAATCCAAAGTAACGATGTATTGCTTTTTTTGCATTATATATGAATTATTGAACTTTGCCCTTCACCTAAATTTCCCCTTTAAGTGTCTGTTGGTCGCTCTCCGAAGACCAAAAAATTCCATCTGCCCAAGTCTCCTCCGGAAACAAAAGTCTTCAACACATGGAGTGAGATCTCAATCCGGAATGCCGAAGGAAGCCCTCGCCGTTCCCTAATCGGAACCATTTCTCCGGCAGAGCGAGGGATCCACGTTCTTTACATAAACTTGCCTGGGGTAGATATGTTTTTGGAAAAAGAAACACTTGCTGGCTCCAAGAAGAAGCGGTTATAGAAAATTGAAGCTATTTAAGCGCACGACTCATTAAGTCTTGTTGTCAGATGTTAAACCTTCTGAGCTATTGGCTCCAATTTAAATCATTCAGGAACAAGTGGAGATATAGGCGTTGAAAGGTCTACGGCTGCTCCCAGCTCGGAGGAACACAGCACACTTGTGTACACTGTGGTCAATTTTTGCATTTTGGCTAGACATCCCTCCTGCTCGGTGCCAGAGCCCCGGCTCGCCTTCTTAAAAGCAAAATCGCTACGGCTTCAGGTGGAGGGGAAAAGAGTTGGCCTAGGATCGGTGGCCCTGCCATTGACTTCCTTTCAAATAAAGGACCTGCCACTTTTTTGTCATGGAAGTCTAGAAATTTTTTTTGACCAAGTTGAGCACAAATGGAGGGCAGTTCCTTTCTCACCAGCTTTCCAAGGCTCTTAGATCTTCGTAGACCAGCCTTTCTCAACCTTTACAACACCGAGGAACCCTTGAAATGATTCTCCGGTCTCGGGGAACCCCTACTAAAAATTAAAAATCTACAGCTCATGATACATTAGTGTGATGGTCAATGGGAAGAATGCTCCTTACACTTGTGGTCATGGGGAAGAATTACCCCCTTACCGATAGTTAAAAAGACCAAATGGTATCATTGGGAATTTATCTGAGAGGTAGAAATTGACTATCGCTCAAGGAACCCCTAGCAACCTCTGGAGGAACCCTAGGGTTCCATGGAACCCTGGTTGAGAAACCCTGTCATAGACAGTCTACACCTACTGAGTAGAGTTGAGCGAACACCTGGACGTTTGGGTTTGGCCGAACTTTCCGGAAACGTTCGAGTTTGGTACCGAACGTTATCCGAACTTTACCCCGGACCCCGAACCCCATTGAATTCAATTGGGACCCGAACTTTTCGTCACAAAAATGACTGTAAAAAAGTCCTGGAAAGTGCTAGAGGGCTGCAAAAGGAAGAAAAATGGGAGATGTTATTAGATCTACAATCTGTCCCTCAAAGCAGTAGTAGTAGTAATCTCTACCTAGTTATTATCACTGCAATCTGTCCCTCGCAATCTGTCCCTCACAATCTGTCCCTCACAGCGCCGGCAGCATCCTCTCCCTACACTAGCCAGAGAGCATGTGACATGCAGCACTACGTGACTCCAACTCATATAGAGGCTGGGTCACATGATGCTCTGGCCAATCACAGCCATGCCATTAGTAGGCATGGCTGTGATGGCTTCTAAGGGCAAACCAGTGAAACGCTTGTTGATTGGCTGCCCTGCAGCTATTCAACAAGCGGGAAAAAAATACCAGAACCCGAACCCAAACTTTTTTTCAAAAGTTCGGGTTCGGGTCCCGAACACCGCAAAGTTCGGTACGAACCCGAACTTTACAGTTCGGGTTCGCTCAACTCTACTAGGAACCCTTGAAATAATTCTCCGGTCTCGGGGAACCCCTGCTAAAAATTAAAAATCTACAACTCATGATACTTTAGTGTGATGGTCAATGGGAAGAAGTCTCCTTACACTTGTGGTCATTGGGAAGAATTACCCCCCTTACAGATAGCTAAAAAGATCAATGGTGTCATTGGGAATTTATCTGAGAGGTAGAAATTGACCATTGCTCAAGGAACCCCTAGCAACCTCTGGAGCAGGGGTAGGCAACCTGGGGCCCTCCAGCTGTTGGAGAACTACAAGTCCCATCATGCCTCTGGGAGTAATTGTAAATGCCAGCCTTGCAATGCCTCATGGGAAATGTAGTTCCACAACAGCTGGAGGGCTACTGGTTGCCAACCCCTGCTCTGGAGGAACCCTAGGGTTCCATGGAAGCCTGGTTGTGAAAACCTGTCGTAGACAGTCTACACCTACTGAGGAGAACGTGGAACGGCCAGCAGTGTTGCCAACCTCCCGCAGCATTTTTTACTGGCAAAACATGGAAACTTTACTGGCGGAGCACATTTTTTACTGGCAACCTGAAAAATAATAGAACTCCTATTAAAAACTAAGATAATTGATATTTAAACACAACATGGAAACACTGACAATACCCATATCAAGTAGTTTGCTTGGTTTACACTTAAACAGTCAGCACAGCATGACAAATTATCAGACCCTGATATTTATAGACAGTTGTAAAAATCACTGATTTTTACAAACTGTCAGTAAATTTACTGGCGGTTGGCAACCCTGCCGGCCAGTGGAATCTGAATTAGCGTTGGGTCCAAGTTGGCACCTAAAAAAAAAGAGCCCACAACTAGAATAGGCAAAGCCGTGCCAGCTCCTTACTAAATGTTGTATTCAGTTTTCTTATGTCTGAAATTGTTTGCTACGTACTATAACTAAATTATATATTTTTTTTTCACAGGTGTCTCCAACTCAAGTTACTTTTATTTTATAGCCAAGCCGTCTGCAAATTTTTTGAGGGCGTCAGACGTTTAGAACATTTTCCAGAGTGAAAGAAAAACAAGTTAACAAATGTAAGGTATATTCTACTGGATGCACAGGTTTATAGGAAACACTAAGAAAAATAACTAATGGTACGAGTGACATCATGAGGTCAGTGACATCATAATATTAGGGAACGAGATGAATTAAATATAGCACTGTGCATTGCGAAAAAAATATCATTTTTCACTGTATTGACAATCATGGATAGTGCTCTAGAGCTGAGGTTCTCAACCTTTCAAAGACCAGGCATTCTTCCAAATCCTTCTATGCCTCAATATAGGAAAAAACAAAATGTTACTCACACAATAAATCATGGGATTATCAAATGGATGGAGCTATTGTGACTGTGGGAGATGGTGGTTCTGGAGGGAGTTATGGATCTTGGTGGCCCTGTAGATGATGAGGTTTCTGGAGGGTGCTGAGGTCAACTGTGGGGGATGAGGTCTCACCAGGAGAGGGTTTTGCAGGGGCACTGTTGGAAACTGTAGGAGCTGGGGGACACTGTTAGAGGTTGGGGACACTGTTAGAGGTTGGGGACACTGTTAGAGGTTGGGGAACTGGAGGCTCTGAAGCATGCTAGGGAATGCTGTAGAGGTCTGGGTTGTACTGTGGGAATTTGGGGGACACTGTGGGGGCTGAGGGCTCTGAGGGGTTCTGGGTGCACTATGTGAGGGTAAAGGGCACTGTGGACAATAATGAGAGGTTGTGGCGGGGGTATTGTGGGGGATGAGGGTTCTGGAGGGAGTTATGGGACTCAGCAGCAGACTTGGTGGCCCTGTAGATGATGAGGTTTCTGGATGGAGCTGGGGCCAACTGTAGGGGTGAGGTGGAGACTGAGGATTTTGCAAGGACACTAAGAGACTGTAGGGATCTGCGGGAGCTGGGTGGTACTGTGGGACGGGTAGGGTGACCAGACGTCCCCAGTTTCCGGGGAGGACACTGTCCCCGGACCAAGTCTGTCCCTGGTTTTGTCCCCTGATTGGATTTGAACAGGAGCCCAGGCAATTTCAAAGACAGTCAGTACAGAATTAAAAAAAAAAATCTGAATAACAAACTCTCGCTCCTACTAGCTTAGGGGGGATGTATTTATTCCATTATCTGTGCCCCTTTCTGATGATCATCTGCTGGTCGGAGTGGAGGGACTATTTCTTCAGTTTTGGGCGCATGCCCATTCTGCTCCCGCTCACATGTTCTTCTGCCTTGGTTCAAGCTCCGGCCAACCACCTGCCTGCCTATCTCCTTGCCTTCCCCGGCAGAGTGATCCTTTGATTGCCCTAGATGTTAACCCTTTCCCAGCCAGTGTCATTAGCACGGTGACAGTGCATATTTTTAGCACTGATCACTAGTTCCCACAAAGTGTCAAAAGTGTCACTTAGTGTTCGATTTGTCCGCCGCAATAGCGCAGTCCCGCTATAAGTCGCTGATTGCCGCCGTTACTAGTAAAAAAAAATATGTCCCCGGATTTAATTTTAAAAATCTGGTCACCTTAGGTTAGGGGACACTGTAGGCGCTGAGGGCTCTCAGTGGGCGTGGGAGCACTATGAGAGGGTAAGGGGCACCATGGACAACTATGGGAGGTTAATGGAGGGCACTATGGTGTGGGAGCTGGGAGGCGTTGTGGAAGGTTAGGGGATCTGCAGCTGGCTGGAGACCTGGAAGGAGGGAGGATGTGACCCGGCAGCAGCAGGGCATGGCCCTGTGGTTGAGAACCACTGCTCTAGAGGAATCCATATTGTGAGTAGGGATGGGTAGCTGATGTGGAGGTCATATGGCTTCCTTGATAAACAAAATCATGTCAATGAAAGCTGCCACTCAATGTGCACTCAATCTACACCCCAAAATAAATCATTGTGTTAAAATTGTATAAAAATTAAAAAGATATTATAAATTGTCCAAAGACATTTTTTTTTTAAAATTGAACAAATACCTGTAATAGATAAAAATATATTTTTTTTGTCCATTTGTATGAAAGGTCCACTTCTGTTCCGCAGAATCCAATGTCCTGTTTCCAGCTAACAAGTGGCACAAGAACAGGTCCAGGATAGTGGAAAGGAGCTTCATGAACCCTCAGGAGCCAACTGAAGCTCATCGTACCCCGAAAAATGCCTCCATGCCAAGTTATTTTAACCTTCTCGGTTGACACCAATGCATTTTGCGGAAATGTCCCAATGCCTTTCACTTAAATATTGAGGGGAGCAAACATTTCTATTTTGCACATTCCTAGTTGTAAGTATAGTTATATGTCGAAGGGGGCATCATGATTGATGAAGGATTTACAATGAGGGAGTTTTTGGGGATTTACAATTTTTTCATAGAGGACTTCTCAAACAGTTGGGTGTCTTTCTTTCGAGGTTAGATTTTTTTTTTTTTGCAATACACCCCATACTCATTCACATGGGGGCTTCTTATTTTTAAAGGGGGCTTCCAGATTCTGAAATGCTGCCAACCCACTGACCTCCGCAACCACTAGGCCAAGGTTGTAAGGATGAGGCCCTTATCCTCATCAACAAGGCATCCCCTCATGTCGAAGGCATCTGACCTGGAATGTCTCTGGTCTGGGCTGAATGCTCGTGAAGTGTCTGCTCTGCTAAGGTTTTTTAGGGGGAACCCAAGCATTTTTTTTTAGTATCCCCCTTAAAATGGATTTCCAGGGGACTTCACACAATTTTTTTTTTTTCATTTTTTTTTTTTTGCGTGGGGTACTATTCATTTGCATATCAATAGGGGGGGGGGTCTTGCTTTTATACACAGTACATGATCCTAAAAATCTAACTACGCAATCTAAGTAACAAATTAAAGCGGTTGTATACCCAGTCAAAAAAAAAAACCTGCGAGACAATAGCATAATGAGCTAGTATGCATACTAGCTCATTATGAAATACTCACCTTGGAACGAAGATCCGACCGGGCTGCTCGGTCCCCTCTGAGGGAGTGGACATCTTCTCTCAGATCTTGCTTCCAGGTACGCGGCTCCTTTGCTGGGATATCACAGCGCATGCGCCGAGACATACACGGCGCATACGCCGTGACGTCACAGCTGCTTGGGAGGGGAATAACTCCTAAACCGTACAGGTTTAGGAGATATTCACTTTACCTACAGGTAAGCTTTATTATAGGCTTACCTGTAGGTAAAAATCCCTCTAAAGGGTATACAGCCACTTTTATATGCTATACAATTAGTTAAATATCCATAGCAACACAAATACCCCCTTAAAATCCGTACCAGGAATGCATTTTGGGGGGACGCTATGCAAATATATATATATTTTTTAAATTATGCTGTAGGATGTGCTACAGCAAAAGTAACATTTTCAAAGCAAATATAATAATGTTTTGCTGAAAAAAGACCTAATTGCTGGCCCCTGAAAAGGTCACCCAAATCTTTTTATAACTTTGAGCCCCAGAAATGTGGTGACTCTTTTCTCTCAAGATGCCAGAAGTGGCGTCATTGTGCCTGGATACAGTGACGTCATCGCGCTTCCATACAACAGGAAGTGTCCTCTCTACCTCTCCATGTGTTTTTTGGTGCCAGTTTCGTGCCTCAGGCAGTCCACGATTGAGCATATGGCCCATGTGCATGGGCGTCCGCAGACAGGGCCATATGGAATCAGGGATCGGATCGGGGGTTGCCCACTATGTCCTTATCCTCTTGGGCTATGTATGAAGTCTCTGACCATCTCCTGTACGATGTCTGCAGTCTCTGACCATCTCCTGTAGTATGTCTGCAGTCTCTGACCATCTCCTGTAGTATGTCTGCAGTCTCTGACCATCTCCTGTAGTATGTCTGCAGTCTCTGACGATCTTCTGTACTATGTCCGCAGTGTCTGTCCGTCTCCTGTTCTATGTCCGCAGTGTCTGTCCGTCTCCTGTACTATGTCTGCAGTCTCTGACCATCTCCTGTACTATGTCTGCAGTCTCTGACCGTCTCCTGTACTATGTCTGCAGTCTCTGACCGTGATAATGTGATAATGTCAAAAAGCGGCATAGCATGGGTGACCTTAAAATGATGCCCCCCCCCTGAAAAAATTTCTGCGGACGCCCATGCCCATGTGATGTCCTATTGAGCCTGCCCCTCCTTTCTTTTTATGGCAGAAGCAGTGCCGGCTGGTGGTATATTTTTTTAAAGGGGCGGCAAACAAAGGGCAGCGTTTCCTCCGGGTGATGGGTGGTGTCTCCTCCTCCTGGTGCTTCACAGTGGCTTCCCCTACGTCTCCTCCCTCCTCCTCAATGGCTAATAGGACCGCTTCTCCTCTCGACCAATTGGGTGACGGGTTTCAGGACCCGCTTCCTGATTGGCCCGGGAGGAGAATCAATGTTACAATAGCGAATATTAATTTGCTATTGTCACACAACTGGGCAGGCTCGAGGTGCAGTGCTCTGCGCCCCAAGCTCACCCTTTTTTGAAGCCAATTAGAGTCTCAGGTCCTAATTACGCTCTTAAAAAAAAAAAAAATACATTGGAATCCCTGCGTCTAGCGCCCCGCGTGTAGATAAGGGGGCCGCCGCTGCATGGACGGGCTGCCACTGGGTGGAAGGCATTTCTGGCCAGTTGCTCTGCTTGCTTGATCCAGGGAGGTTTGTACACCCCGGTCTAAGCAAACATTGGAGAGCAATTTTTAAATTTCTGCTATGGATCTGTTTATTCAGCAGCAATAACTTTTTCATTGCCAAGGTAATACATATATATGTTGTTTTTAAGGACAAGCAGGGCTTTCTTTTCATGGTCTTGTCTTGCAACAAAGTTTTCTTTTTTTCCCCAATCCTTAGACAATAAAATGCAACATAAAGAAACAAAATTCACTTTATTCTTTATTTTGAACAGTGTTCCATGCACACTGGACGCTATCTGGGCTCTCTCGGCGTCGGGCAGGAGACGCTGCTTACAAAACGTTCTTTTGCAGCGTTTTGCAAGCAGCGTTTACCAGCGTTTATCTTCGTTAGCTTTCATTGACTGCAAAAAACGCCGGACGCCGATAAACAGCCGTTTACCAGTGTTTATGAGCGTTTACCGGCATCCGGCGTTTTTTAAAACAAATACAGTGTAAGTGCCCATTCGCACAGATAGTTTCCCACAAATAGAGCTTTCTTTTGGTGGTATTTGATCCCTTCTGCGTCATTTCTGATCGCCACTATAAACAAAAAAAGAAGAGCGACAATTTTGCAAAAAAAAAAAGATTTTTCTTACTTTTTGCTAAAATACAAATCCAAAAAAAAATTATATTCTTCCTCATATTTTTGGTAAAAAAAAATAAATCGCAGTTGGTGTTTATTGATTGGTTTGCGCAAAAGTTGCTGCATTTACGAATGATGAGAATTCATTTCTGGGGTTTTTATTTTTTTTTGTATTTTTTACTAGTAATGGCGGTGACCTGCGATTTTTAGCGGTACTGCAATATTGCGGCGGACATGTCGGACCATTTTGACACTTTTTTGGGACCATTGACTTTTATACAGCGATCAGAGCTATGAAAATGCATTGATTACGGTGTAATTGTCATTGGCAGTGAAGGGGTTAACCTGGAGGGGGCGCTCTAAGGGTTAACTGTGTTCCCTCAGTGTGTTCTAACTGTATGGGGGCTGGGCTGGCAGGGGGAGGGCAGTGATCACGGCTTCCATATACAGGAAGCCTGCGATCACAGCCCTTCCCCCTCTGTCAGAAAGGAGATCCGTGTTTACATACATGGACCTCCATTCTCTCACTGCGGGGGGGGGCCATTGCAGGTAGCCTGCGGAGATTGAGTCCGCCCTACCCACTCCCTGGCCTTCCTGGAACACAGCGAGCGCGCCTCCGGCGGCGCGCGTGCGCTCACAATACTCGTTATCGCGGCCGCCGTCAGGTAATGGCGTTTAGCGATAACGAACCGCTTTACCACCGTCAAGCCATGGCGGGCGGTCGGCAAGTGGTTAATGCAAGCGACTTTACAGTGCAAAGAATAGAATTTATTTGGGACATCCCCCTCCCTCCCTTCTCTGATTGGCCACAAGCAAAGTCGCCTGGCATGAAGTTGTGTTGTAAATCGCCCTGAAGTCGCACTGAAAGTCACCTAGCAAATGAAGTGGGACCGCCCCTGTGCCCTTAGTGCAGGTAAAAAGGTGCATAAAAATTCTGTAATCTGTCCTGCTTACAATGACACTAAAATTATGATTTTGGCACAAAGCATTGCAAAGTTATTAAAGTGGAGTTCCACACAGTTAATATTCAGAAGCTACAAAAAGTGTATCTGCTGACTTTTAACAATCGGACCCTCACCTGTCCCTCGCTCCAGCGATGCGGTCGCCCGAGGGTTCGCTCTCCTCCCCCTCCCATCGGCGGCACCGGCATCACCAGGGGGGCCCTCCATGGTTTTTGGGACCAGGGCCCCTTAAGGTTTCAATAACACCTCTGCTTTGTCTTATACTCTTGCAGACCCTGTATGGCTGAGCTCGGGCTGGGAGAAAGAGAAGCAGCACAAGGAGCCAATCAGTTGTGCTGCAGAGCAGGGAGCAGCGGCGGCTGGTCCATAAGGGGCGCTTGGGCGCCGCTTCCCCACCGCTAACAAGAAGGAAGAAAAAAAAAGTCAGCCCGGCCCCCCTGCAGGAGGCGCCGATTGGTCAGTCATAAAAGACTATGTGTGTACGCTGAACAGGCGCACACACACAGTCTGATTGGCTGCCCCCTGAGCCATCAGAGCCAATGACGTTCTGTCATTGGATGCTGTGGGTGGGGGAGGGACTATGGCAGACGTGCTGGCTGCGTGATTACTCAAGCAGGCGCAGCACTTTTCCGGGACGTCCGCGCAGACCGGCCACGAGGAGGACGGTCCACTGCCACTCCACTGCCAGCCAGGCACCAGCCCGCTCTCTGCAAGCGCTGCCTCTGCACATTGTCAGCGCGCTCTCCGCAAGCCGATCTCTGCACACTCCTGCCTGCCTATTAGATGGGGTAAGTGCGGGACTTGTCCTGACTTTGGGGGGGGGGGGCGCCGCAAGTCCCTATCTGTGACCCTGTATACCCGATATCGTGACTGTATACCCCTATGTGGTGGCTCTGTATACCCCTATCTGGGGCCCTGTATACCCCTATCTGGGACCCTGTATACCCTATCTGGTGACTGTATACCTAGGGTTGCCACCTGTCCGGGATTCACCCGGACAGTTCGGGTTTGGAGGCCTCCTGAAACCTGGACACACTATTCAGACCAGACTATGGCTTCCCAGCAGGGTTGCTGGCTACAGTTGTGTAAGCCAAGAGATGAGAGGTGCTAACTGCCAAGGGGTGAGTGAGCTCACCATCCATCCCTGTCTGTGACTGAAGTCCCCCATCTTCTCTCTCCTGCCTCTGAGTGAGTACACAAAGGTAAATCAGGATTCTCAGAGCACCCCTTACATCAGAGTTTCCCTTTACACCAGAGGCCACAGTGTTTCCCCTTACATCAGAGTCCTCTCCATACATCAGAGTTCCCATTCCCCCCCCCCCTTCACCTTAAATCAGGGCTCCCAGAGTATCCCTTATGTTAGGGTCCCCAGAGTGGTCCCTTATATCAGAGTCTGCCGAGTCCCCCTTTACAGCGTAAGGGAACTCTGGAAGTTCAGATGTAAAAGGGGAACTCTGTGGATTCAGATGTAAAAGAGGAACTCTGTGGACTCTGATGTAAAGGGGCAGTCTTGTGATTAACTTCACATAATTAGATAATAAATGTTATTTAATTGCAAAATATATGTTTATACTATAAAAAAAATTGTTGTGTGCCGCTAAAGTGTTCGGGTTTGACTTGAAGAAAAGGTGGCAACCCTATGTATACCCCTATCTGGTGGCTCTGTATACCCTATTTGGTGACTGTATACCTCTATCTGGGGCCCTGTATACCCTATCTGGGACCCTGTATACCCTATCTGGTGACTGTATACCCTATCTGGGGCCCTGTATACCCTATCTGGTGACTGTATACCCTATCTGGGGACCTGTATACCCCTATCTGGGACCCTGTATACCCTATCTGGTGACTGTATACCCCTATCTGGTGGCTCTGTATACCCTATTTGGTGACTCTATACCCCTATCTGGGACCCTGTACACCCTATCTTGCGACTGTATACCCTATCTGGTGACTGTATACTGCTATCTGGGGCTCTGTATACTGCTACGTGGTAATTCTGTATACCCCTATCTGGTGACTCTGTTCTGTATACTGCTATATGGTTACTATGTATACTCCTATCTGGTGATGCTGGGCTGTATACTCCTGACACAAGGGGTGGAAACTATAAGGGGTGTGGCTTATGAGAAATGGGAGGGGTCAAAAAGGAAGGGCGGGGTCTGGCGTGGCACCCCCCCCCCCATCTGAAAATTTCACCAGCTTCTCCACTGGCAGGGAGCACACCAATAGGAGGAGAGAGCAGACTGACAGAGATGAGCTTGTCACTCTGATGCTTCTCCTTCCACTGTCCAATCAAAGGTTGGGGAACGGTCAAGACCTGTAAGTGTTACTGAGCTGCAGAAGAGAAAAATTAACTCTCCCGTGGCTGTGCTGGGTGGCAGAGCTGTGTAACCCTCAGGACTGGATGGACAGAAAAATACAAATCCTTCGGCCTCCTTTACATGCATTTCATTAGGGTTCTCAGCAGCTTGCCCAGAGTTCCGCTTTAAGTTGGCATTGGCACATGTCGCCGCATCGCCAAGTGTCTTTTTTTTTTTATCCAGGAACTGCGACTGATTAAATGGCGGGTCAGCGCCATGTCCCCTTTTCACCTTTAAAATGCATTTCAGCGTGGCAGCGACCAGAATGCTGACGCTACGCAGCCAGTACCAGTCTACCGCAGCCGGCTGGAGACTTATCTCTCTCCATAGGTGTCGGTGAAAGGCCGCCTGTCAGGCCCCGCGCGGCACAATATGTTTATATATATATATTTCTTCCTTATTTATAGAAGGTAGAGCGCTGGCTCGCACGTTAGAAAGTGATACGCGTGAGGTTTGTTTTTTTTCTAATTCGCTCGCAGGGAATGTAAAACGATTTTTAATGTCTCTGAATAAAATCCACTGTTCCCCGCATAATTTACAACCGGCGCAGGCCGGCCCGAAGGGGCGCTTATTGATTTAAGTTATTTTCCCTTCGAAAAGATGAAGAAATAGAGAAAAAAATAAAGGTAAAGTAACCGACGAGGAGCGACATTGAGGGCCCATTAACGCCGCTGCGTCACAGCATTGCGCATGAAAACGCGCGCTTTGGTGCACATTGCCACAACGCATGGAGAAGTACCTGCGCATGTAGCCGTTCTTTGTGAATAGCACCCAACGCATTGCACAGTAGAGCCCAACGCACCATCATGCATTGTGGTGTGCTGGGTTTTAACTACCTCTTGGCTTCTTTATATATATATATTTGTATAACACGGCGCGCCCCG
>BLSH010037332.1:1233945-1246954 GCA_018402905.1 Glandirana rugosa
AACTGTGGGATGGCTGAGCCGGGGGGGGGGGGGAATCGGCAAAATGCAAAATGAGGTTTCGCCTAGGGTGTCAAAAATCCTTGCACCAGCCCTGCTTGGGGTATTCTGCAAAGAAGAATGGGCAAAGCTGGTAGAGACTTCCCCAAAAGGACTTGCAGCTGTAATTGCAGAGAAAGGCGGTTCTACAAAGTATTGACTCAGGGGGGCGCCATACAAATGCCCCCCACACTTTTCACACATTTATTTGTATCATTTATCATTTTCCTTCCACTTCACAATTATGAGCCACTTTGTGTCGGTCCATCACATAGAATCCCAATAAAATACATTTACTGTTTTGGTTGTAACATGACAAAGTGTGGGGGAATTTCAAGGGGTATGAATACTTTTTCAAGGCGCTGTAGTTGACTCACATAAGGTTGGGCAGTTAACCAATCTTCTTGGCAAAACGTCTGTGCGCATTTGCAATGGCAATCCGATAAATGCTTAAAGCGGGCTGTAAAACTGCAGATTTATTTTATTCTGTGGGAATCTGCGTGGATTTTCCGAGAACCCTCCAATCCATGAATGCAAATTTCCCCCAATGGCGCAATTCTTCCCAGCAAATATCCGAAAAATTCAAACCTTAGTAAATGGGACATTTTTCCTGATTCAAAGCTTCTGTGGCCCCTCAGACTGTCCCAGCTGTGGGTTTCGGGCCCCCGCATGATACAACCTTGGTCCTGATTATGATGCGGTGAGGGGGCGTTGGGGGGGGGGAATCTGTCCTTTCCCTCGGCACATCCTTCCTGTGAACATTTGTAATTAATAAACTGCAAAGCATCAGCAGGCAGCGCTCTGCCCCCTTGGCCTCGGTGATAATGAGTTGGGATCCTGACCTGCGTCTTCCATATTTTCCCCCGGCTCGTGTCTATTACTTCTCTAGGGCACGGCGGGCAGGCTCCCCCACCCCCAGCTTCCTTCCTCGCTGCCCGCTGTGGAGGGGGGGGGGGGTGGAAGCTAACGATTCTGTTACTGACCTACTGGAAAAAAAATTGCAGAGTTCTTCCTACATAAAGGAAAGGCCTAGGAAGACGACGGTTATGAGAAGCGCTCTACAGGCGGTTCCAACCGTCGCTGAATTTCCTGGCGATGGCTTCCAGGTCAGAGGTTCTAACAGAGGGGTAACTAGGAACCTTCAGGGCCCCGGTGCAAGAAATTATGAAGGGCCCCCCTGACCCCTGGCCAGGGCCCTTCCCTCTTCCCACTGATCCTGGGGCCCTTTACTCCCATCTAGGGTCCCTTTATTTCACAAGTTCTGCAGAGGGCCCCCCTTCTGCCATCTTCGGGCCTCCCCATGGTGGTGAAATGCCAGGGCCCGGTCGCAGTTGCAACCTTTGCAATCCTGATAGTTCCCTCACTGCTGTCAGTAGTTTTTCATTTTTATTTTAATTTTATTATTTTTTTACCATTTCATTTTATTTCTTTTACAATTTTATTTTTATTTATTTTTTTTACAATTTTAGGAGTTCTGTTGGGGGGCTTTGATGAGATATCAGGGGTCTAAACAAACCTCAGCCCTCAATCTCCATCTGTGTAACCTCAGCTGCACAGAATGAATGGACAAGAATAGCTGTGCACTGAGCCTCCCATTCATTCAGAAATGGAAGTATAGTAAAAACAGTTTACTATGCTTCAGTTATGAATGAACCAATTGGTACCAATCACTGACTCTGTCCATTCAGAAAAGGAAGGAGCTGGTAAATGACAAATTTACCGACCCGTTCCCATCTCTCCATCATGACTCATCTTCTACAGCAGCTGGCAGGAGAGAGGAGGGGGGAAGACAGCAGCTCTGTGGGGGGGACACAGGGACCCTGGGAACAGCAGAAGACAAGTAAACTGGATAGGAGGGTCGGCGGGGGGCAGCATATAGAGCAACCAATCTCCTTCATTAGGAGGAAAATGGAGGAGATTGGTTCCTCTAAATGCCGCCCCCCACCATCTCTCCTATCTAGATGTACAAGGGAGGCACATGGGCCCCCTTGAGCAAGGGGTCTGGTTGCGATTGCAACCCCTGTAGTTACGCCCCTGGGTTCTAACAGAAGAACTGCTTGTGTTGCACAAGGTGACCAATCGGATTTGTATGCTTAATGTTTCCAGGCTGCAAAATGCAGAGGTTGCCCGTGGGGCACCACAAATGATCCTTCTGAATCAGTGAGAACTTTGGACTCCCTATGGGCAGCAGGGATAAAGTCCTAGCAATATACTGTAGGTCTCCTTTAAGGCCATGCAGTGCCGGGACAAGGTCATCCAGTGCCTAGGGCAAAGATTCCAAACTGCACCCCTCCTTTCCTTAGGGTTAAGGTCAGGGCGCCCCCATTCCTGCCACAAACCACTGCGCCCAAGGCAGACGATTCTCCTGCCCACCCCTTGTCCCGGCCCTGTGGCCATGCAAAGGAGAACATTAAGCAGGATTTTTCTAAAAAATTAAACTTCTCAGGTGGCCCTAGCCTTGCCATTAGGGATGAATGAACCAGGTACACTTTGCCAAACCCAGCGTTACGTTCGCAAATACCGACTGTAGTACCAAACACCAATGAAGTCTATGGGAGCCAAATCAGGCGAAGGTCTTTTAAATTGGAATTAAAGGTTAAAAAAAGTAACAAACATCTTCTTCTCTGGGCCCCTGACGGAGTTCCTGGCTCCTCCCCTTGACCAGTGCCCCCACTAGCAAGCCACTTACTATGGGGGCACTGGTGCATGCTCACTCCCAAGCCCTGCCTCCATAAGACAAATAGAGCTGTGGCTTGGCCCCCGCCCCCGATCTCTCCTCATTGGCTCACTGGCTATGATTGACAGCAGTGGGAGCCAGTAGCTCCCACTGCTGTCTCCTACACTGAGGAGAAGGCGTCCCGGGACAGCTGAGGCTCTCATGCACATCACTGGATCGAGAGGGAGCTCAGGTGAGTATTAGAGGGGGCTGTGGGAGTGGAGCAGCACACAGAAGTTTTTTTTTTTACCTTCATGCATAGAAAAACCTTCAGTCTTTGCAACCATTTTATGCGACTTATGCAGGCTATACATGGGTAGGGTAACCACATTTCCAAACTGCCATTGAGGGACGCCACCCCCCCCCCCTTCCCAAAAAACAGCTTGTACTGTAACAAATCACAGTACAGCTGGGGCGACGGGTGCGTGCTCTACCCAGAAGCACTGATTACCCCCCCAAAAAAGGCTGCCGCATCGCCACTTTACTCATTACTTGTCCTGGCTGACCAAAACCCGTTTTATTTTGTCCCTATGCTGGTCCTACACTGCCCTGCAGTAATTGGACACAAGACGCGGGATTTATGATTTCTCCAATCACAAGCAAGGGGCGTGGACTGTGCCCCTCCAGACATTCCCGGCCAGGACAAGTAGTGTCAGTGAGTAAAGTGGCGATGTGGCGGCCTTTTTTGAGGGCATCAGATCGGCCCGTAGGGGAGGGGGGGTAGCTGTGTCAGTTTAATTCCGGGACATTGTATTGTCCTGGAATAAAGGTGCCCTGGACCCGGGACAGACCTGCAAAATGCAGGACTGTCGCGGCCAATCCGGGACACGTGGTTGAATTACGAACAAATTCATCTTTCGAAAATCGGAAACTTTGTGCGCTTTGTGATCCCATGGGGCTACCACTGATTTCAAAATTTGACCAACCAAGCCTTCAATTTCACCTCTTGTTTCTGCAGAAAATAAATTTTATGGCCGGGAATCTTCTTTTCTTTCTGTTCTCTCAACAGGAAGGTGACTTTCCTTGCCAACCAGGTTGCATGCATGAATTTTTAGAAGGACTTTATGCCACTCTTTTTTTTTTTTTTTACTCGGTGATGTGCCCCTTTCACATAAAAAAAACATGAGTTTCCCTCAAAAAAGTCATAAAAGACCCCTAACTAGCCTTGTAGCCTTCCTGGCTGGGAAAGGGGTGGGAGGGGAACAATGATGTCTAAATCATACCAGATCTCATGCCTACACCATTGGGAGGGTACCTTGGAAGGGGGTGCAGCCAAGTCTCCTTTTCAGAGGGACTTCATCCCACTACTTTTTTTTACTCTGTGAGGTGCCCCTTTTACTTAAAAAATAAAGGAAGCATGAGTTCCCCTTAAAAATTCAAAAAGACCCCAATCTAGGCCTGCAGCCTACCTGGCTGCGGAAAGGGTGGGAGGGAAACAGTGAGGTCTAAACCATGCCAGATCTCATGCCTAAACCATTGGGAGGGTACCTTGCAAGGAGTGCAGCCAAGTCTCCTTTTCAGAGGGACTTCATCCCACTACTTTTTTTTTACTCGGTGAGGTGCCCCTTTTATTTTAAAAAAAAGCATGAGTTACCCCTAAAAGTTCAAAAAAGACCCCAATCTAGGCCCGCAGCCTACCTGGCTGCGGAAGGGGTGGGAGGGGAACAGTGAGGTCTAAACCATGCCAGATCTCATACCTACACCATTAAGAGGGTACCTTGCAAGGGGGTGCAGCCAAGTCTCCTGCACCTTGCAGGCCCCTTAGTTAAAGAACAAGGGCCTTATCCCCATATCCAGCCCCCCAAAAGGAATGTAGGGGTCTGCTGGAGGGACTTATCAGAATCTAGGCGCTCCCATTGGAAAAAGCAGGCTGACGACATCATCTCCACCTAGGCAAAGACACTCAAGGATGGCTATTTAACAATAAAATTAGAACTTTCTCAACCTAAAAAGACAACCCAAAGGAAAATCAAAATTTTCTGAATTTTATTTACTCTTTTTAAACAACTTTATGCCAGCCGAATATGTAAACTGACCTTTCCCTTCCATTAGGTCCATCCTGCACGTAACCGGCAACTGATATGTGATATTATATCTGTTGTTAGTAACTGCCGGTGTTCTCTTTGCACAGCTTCCATACTAACTGTCTGCAGCTCTGTACGTGACATTCCTCAGGAGCTGAAGGACTCACATCCCAATCCTCCCAACCATCTCGACATCCATACCAGAGACAGCAGATCCCTCTAATCCCTTCCTTTACTAAATGGATTATCATGATTTATTTAAAGGGGAACCCTTACCAACAAGAAACTATTTCTTACGTTCCCTATCCATGTGCACATTGTTAGAGATCAGCATATCTGAGGGTGTTTGCTTTGTGAAATTTTTTCCCCCGAAAAATTGTGACATTTCTGTGAAATTTTGCCATTTATGAAAAATGCTTTGGGATCAATGCGAAACGGAAAATTAAGGTGGCTCTTGGTGGTTTTAAATATGTGTGGTTAAATGGCTTCCGAGGGTTAAGGAAGTTCAGTTGAACTATACTGGACCTTGCGCCAATAAATAGTCCATCATTAGCGGGGAATTTGACATTAGATATCGAGGAATCCTAACACCAATTTATATGTGAAGCCTCTGTTTGTATAAACAAAGCCATGTGATCAGCACCGACCAGTGTAAGAAGGCTGATAGACTTTAGAGGTTGACAGAAAGGAAGAGTAAATCACCATTACTACATAGAACTATACATATACTGCTGCTAGGTCATTAATAGTAGGTTAGGATCATTCCAGTGTGCAAAACATGGTTCCTTTTGTGTATGGTTTATGTATGGCACCCAATAAAACATCAGGATACGGTAAAGATGCTTTGAAGTAAAACTTGTATGTATCACATATAAGCTGTTGCATTAGATATAACAAAAGCCTCATTTTTATCCATTTAATGTAAATATCTGTAACCCCTGGTACAGGAAGAACATCCATTGTTGAAGTGGCTCCTTATCTAACCCTACCCTGGGGCCACCAAGTCAAAGGCATCATGGGCCAACACTTTAGAACCAAACAGAGTGGTAGAGTTCCCTCAAACATTGTTTTGCATTGGTTGTTCATGATGTTCTATTTCCTAATGTTCAAATTAATTGGGTTCTTTTCATCACTTTGCCTTGGTAAAAGGGCCATATGTGGTTTTGGTACAATATATAGCCAACTTGTATTTGGACAGCCTTAGAAATTAATCAGCTCAGGTGTCTCTAGTGAAGGGTAATGGTAATAATATTACAACATGGAAAGCCATATTTCAGAATTAAGCACATTGTGGTAACAGTTTTGTGAAGACCCTTTTCTGTTCCAGCATGACTGTGCCCCCCCCTGTGTACAAAGCCAGATCCATAAAGACATGGTGTGACCAGTTTGGTGGGGAGGAACTTGAGTGTCCTACACAGAGCCCTGGCCTCAACCCTACTGAGCAACCTTGGAATGAATTGGAACTCCAAGGGTGAGCCAGGTCTTCCCATCTAACATCAGTACCTGACCTCACAAATGGTACAAATTCCCAAAGACATCCTCTTGTGGAAGGTCTTCCCTGAGGAGTGGATGATGTTATAGCTGCAAAGTTTGGGCAACTCCATATTAATGGCCATGGTTTTAGAATAGGATGTACAACTCAACCTTATGGTACAGGTTTGGTGATGACCTCTGTTTGCGCATGACTGTTCCCCTGTATACAAAGCCAGCTCCATAAAGACATGGTTTGACCAGTTTAGTGTGGAGGAACTCCAGTGTCCTGCACAGAGCCCTGACCTAAACCCTACTGAACACCTTTGCGATGAATTGGAAAACTGATGGCGAGCCAGGTCTTCTCATCCAACATCAGTATCTGACCTCACAAATGAGCATAAATTCCCAAAGACGCCTTATAAAACCTTGTGGAAGGTCTTCAAGAGGAGTGGATGATGTTATAGCTGAAAAGTTTGGACAACTCCATATTAATAGCAATGGTTTTAGAATAGGACGTACAACTCAACCTTATGGTACAAGTTTGGTGAAGACCCTTTTCTGGTGTAGAGGAACTCAAATGTCCTGCACAGAGCCTTGACCTCAACCATACTGAATACCTTCAGGATGAAAATACAAAATTTAAATTAGAAATACATATATCCTATAAGGCCCACATGATTGGGTTCTAAATCTACTGGAGTTTGGTGATGAATTTGGTGTGGAGGAACTCAAGTGTCCTGCCAAGAGCCCCAACTTCAACTGTACTGGACACTTTTGTAAGGAACGTCAATGGTGATCCAAGTCTTCCCATCCAACATCAGTACCTGACCTCACAAATGGGGCAAATTCCCCCATACACCCTCAAAAATCTTGTGGAAAGTCTTCCCAGAAGAGTAGAGGCCCACTGTATTTTAGTGTCTTCCCAGAAGAGTGGGGGTACCCACTGTATATTAATGTCCATGGCAGCCTTTCTCAACCTTTTCAACACTGAGGAACCCTTGAAATAATTCTCCGGTCTCGGGGAATCCCTGCTAAAAATTAAAAATCTACAACTCATGATACCTTTGTGTGATGGTCAATGGGAAGAATGCTCCTTACACTTGTGATCATTGGGAAGAATTACCCCCTTACAGATAGCTAAAAAGATCAATGGTGTCATTGGGAATTTATCTGAGAGGTAGAAATTGACCATCGCTCAAGGAACCCCTAGCAACCTTTGGAGGAACCCTAGGGTTCAACAGAACCCTGGTTGAGAAACCCTGGTCCATGGTTTTGGAATGGGATGTCCCTCAAGCTCATAAAGGTGTGATGGTCAGGTGTCCACAAACCTTTGGATAAATAGTGTATGTTGGTTAACAATGTAATTTGACGTCTGAATAAATATACTTCTCTTCATCACTTTGACCTGACAAAAGGACCCTAAATGGTTCTGAAACGTTGGATTGTGAGATTCTTTTTTTTGGCTGTTCAAATAAAAGTACCTCTACTCATAGGTAGGTGTACTGGTTAAGATTTTAGTATTGATGAGAAAATGCATTTTTATCCTTAGAACCTGGCAAGAAATTGACAAAGACTTTGGTCTGTATGGTGTGCAGCTGACACTTTTTACTTTCAGAATCAGAACAGAGTTGTGTATGACGCTAACTAAAACTGGAATCACTGGACTCTCTCTAAGGTCAACCAACCTTATTTCAGTACTCTTTGAGCAGGGAAGCTAATCTCTACATACACATGACCACTAGATAGATTAAATGCAGTAATCACTCTGTGCGGGATGGCTGACTGTATAGCATCCCTGTTGGTATGATGGGGGTCCTGAGGGATCTTCTTTGTGGGAAGCAATCCAAATTACGTGCCCACTGGATAAGGTTGCAGTCAGTAATAATTACCTGGTGTGGAGGATTCTGAGGGGCCCAGTTCCTCCTGTTTCTGGTCAAGGGCTGGGGAGGCAAACAGCCTGCAGTTTTTAGTGCCCCGCCAGAGTGGCGACCCTGGGGTGTTCCTAGTATCCATATGGGCTTGGGATCCCACTGTGAGATAGGACACTAGACCACAACACCACTTGTTTCTTCTGCACATCGCCTCACGCTGGGTTAGGTCTTTTGACTGAGACAGGCAAAATTTTTGTTACCAGGCCACAAGGCCTTGCTGTTTTCACTGCACTTATTTTTTTGTGTCTTCACTCACAGATTGTAGGGTGTGGATCTTTGGGCTGTGCCTGAAGTCTATGGAGAGGGTGTTTGGTTCTTAGGTACCCTCATATCCTACCTTGGGGGGGGTCTCTCTTAGTAAAACTCTCAACTAGTACTCATTGGTCGACTTCGGCTGTGGCCTAGTGTTCATTCCCCACTATGAGAATGAACGCTAGGCCACAGAACGACCTGCTTTTTTCTGCACATCTCCTCAGGGGCAGGCTAAGCCTTTTGGCCAAGACCAGAGCAATTTTTGTACCCAGGGCCCAATGTCTATCCAGCACATTGTTACTATATTCTTCTCCTTATGTTTGTCCCTGAACTTTTTTATGTGTCTTTTTCACTCACTGGATTGTAGGGTGCAGGTCTTCAGGCTTGCCCTAAAGTCTAGGGGAGGTTATGTGGTCCTTAGGCTCCTTTCACCCCTGCCTGGGGGTCTGTCTTTGGGAGACTGCCTAACTTAGCACTCGGTGGTTGGTTTAGGCTGACCGTGAGGGGATGGGTCCGCTAGGATTTTTGGCTAGCTATACCAGAGTGTCCCCCGGGCCCCAGAGGGCTAGAGAGATCCTTCTTCTTCGGGAGGGAACCAGTGACATACCCCGATGTTCACTTTTTTGGGTCACTTGGTGTTTGTTTTTTGTGCACCTCGGACTTGAAAAAAGGAGAAAAACAATTTACTCAGAGGCAGGGGCGTTGCTAGGGGGTGGCTATTGGGGCTATAGCCCCGAGTCTGGGGCCCATAGCCCCGAGTCTCTTACCGGGTGGGTGCAGTTCTGCAATTAGCACGTATGTCTCTCTGGGGACCCTGATGTAAGGGGAATCCACACTCAGGTATGTAACAATATTTATATATATATATATATACACACACACATGTATATTATATCCATGTGTATGCCCACTCAAGCATATGACTTTCTTTACTTTGCTGCTATGGGCTCTAGCCCCAGATCTTTTGTAGACCTAGTAACGCCCCTGCTCAGAGGGATGGCAAGTAAGTGAAAATGTGAAAGTCCCATCAAAAAATTATTTCAGCAAACATTCCAATAACAGCTCAGAAAGGGCATCTACTAAAAATACCCTCGGAGTGCAACCTCGCCTTTTCACATCCGAACGTTAGAAAATTCACTCCATGTTTTGGTGTCTTTCAGGAGGAAAAATCTGTTGCTTTAAAAATTTAAATGTTAATGCCGAATGCAGAGAGCTAATTCTGGGAGCTTCTCTATATCTGTTTCAAACATTGCATTATCTTAAAACAAGACTTAAAAAAAAAAAGCCTGGATCCCATTACACTTGGACCGTGGACAAATGTATCATTTGGATCTGGGACAAATCCCTTGGTCATGTCTCTTGCTTTGTAAGTGAGAACAATCAAGTTTTTTTTTTTTTTTAAAAGAGGGGGTGGCGGGCAAAAAAAATTTGGTGTGCATTTCTCAGCTCCGGCTCTCCACCATCAGGATGGCATTCCAGGCTCTCGGGGTGAGGTGTGGGCGTCGGGGGACTGACAAATAAACGTGTCTGAATGTACATTGAATTAGGGCTGGCTCTTATTTAATAAATTGTTCCTTTTTGGAACATATCTCGGTCTCGCTCGGATGACTTCTGTTTACTTCTGATATTACTTAATTGAGATGAATGAGTGAATGGTTTGGCCCTCGCAAAGCACATTGCGGAGCTGCAACTTACGCCAGCTGTAAGAGGCTTAGGAGTTGGCTATGGTGAATCCTAATGAACTAAGTCTATGGAACCGAGATAAGATGCAGAAATCTTGGTGAAATCATTATTAACTTTGGACGTTATTTATCAAAGTGTCCAAAATGTCTTCATTACCACTGGTGGCCTAGGACATTTATTTTGTTGCGTCTGTCTATATCACCTGCTTACTAGTGATCTGTTGTGGCCTAGGCATCTCACCTATTTTTACCTGTTTTGCAATGGTGGTCAATGGGCAGCCCCCTTATTAATGCATAAGCGCAATGGTGCCAGGGGAAACGCAAGACAACTTAGTAAAAGCTCCCATCACATTGGTGGTCAATGGAGTAGTGCCTCTTAGACTGATGGTCAGTGGTGAAGTATCCTTGCTACATTGGTGGTCAGTGGAGAAGTACCCTTTATATTGCCGATCAGAGGAAAAGCAATAAATGCCCTCATTAAATTGGTAGACAGTGGGGGAGTACCCCCATAACAATAGTACTCAGCTTACAAGTGCCCCCTAACATTGATGGTCAGAGTAAAGGCCCTTGCTCCTCTAGCAATCAGTGAAGTGCCCCATTACACTTGTAGCAAGTGGAAAAATGACCTGTTACATTGGTGGATAATGGAGAAGATCCCCCCATTACATTAGTGGTCACTGGTCAGTGAAGAAGTGTCCTTGTTACATTGATGGTCAGTGCAGAAGTGCTTATTATTTTGGTGGTCAGTGGAAAGTAGACCCTTACATTGGAGGTCAGTGGAAAAGTGACACCATTAAATTGATTGCCTTTTGAAAAATGTCCTCTCACATTGGTGGTCAGTGGAAAAGTGCCCTCTTGCATTGGAGATTTGTGGAAAATGCTCCCTGACATTGGAGATCAATGGAAAAGTGACAGCAATATATAGGTGACCATTGGAAAAGTGTCCTCTCACATTGGTGATCATTGAAGAAGTGCTCCTTATATTGGAGCTCCATGGAAAAGTGCCACCATTGTATTGGTGGTCATTGAAAAAGTGCCCTCTCACATGATGGTCAGAGTAAATGCCCCTGCTTCTCTAGCAATCAGTGAAGTGCCCCAATACACTTGTAGTTTGTGGAGAAGCGCCTTGTTACACGGAGAAGATTCCCCCATTACATTCGTGGTCAGTGATAAAATGTCCCCATTAAATTAGTGGTAAGTGAAAAAGTCTCCCATCAATGGGCAGTAGAGAAGTGCTCCTTATATTGGTGATCAGTGGGAAGAATGCTCCTTATATTGGTGGTCAGTGGGAAGAATGTTCCTTACATTGGTGATCAGTGGGAAGAATGCTCCTTATATTGGTGGTCAGTGGGAAGAATGTTCCTTACATTGGTGGTCAGTGGGAAGAATGCTCCTTATATTGGTGATCAGTGGGAAGAATGCTCCTTATATTGGTGGTCAGTGGAAAGATGTCCTCTCACATTGGTGGTCAGTGGAAAAGTGCCCTCTTGCATTGGAAATTCATGGAAAGTGCTGCCTTATATTTGAAGTCCGTGGAAAAGTGAAACCCTTATGTAGGTGGTCAGTGGAAAAGTGTCCTCTAACATTGGTGATCATGGAAGAAGTGCTCCTCCTTACATTGGAGGCCAATGGAAAAGTGCCACAATTATATTGGTGGTCATTGAAGAAGTGCCCTCTCACATTGGTGATCAGTGGAGACGTGCTCCTTATATTGGAGGCCTGTGGAAAAGTGCCACCATTATAAGAACTCTCTCACATTGGTGGTCGGTGGAGAAGGGACATTAAATTGCCGGTCAGTAAGTAAGTACACCTCTTATATTTGTGGGCTTTAGAGAAGTGCCTCCTCACATTGGTGGCCAGTGAGGCCAGTGGTGGTCATGGAAGTGTCTTCCTTATATTGGTGGTTAGTAAAGTACCCTTTTAAATTGGTGCTCAATGAAGTGTTCCTGTAACATTGCTGGTCGGGGAATTGCCTATGTTATGTGAGTAGTCAGAGAAGTGCCCCCCTTACATTAGAGGCCAATATAAATGCTTCAGTTACATTGGTTGTCAGTGAAGAAAAGTTCCCCATTATACTGATGGTCAGTGAAGTGCCTTGTTTCATTGATGAACACTGGGGTGGCTATTGAGGAGCGCCTAGTACAAAAGTTCATACCACTTAGAGGTCTTTTTGAAACGTTTATTGGTTAAGAGAAACACATTGTTTTTTCCCATGAAACGCGTTGATTTTACTTGATGCGTTTAACCATTTCAATAAGACCTCCTAGGAATATTAACCTTTCTACTGGGCGCTCTTCAATACTCACCCAAGAGTTTGTCATCTGCTGAGCATTCTTCCTCAGAGATGTAGCAGCCCAGGACCAGAACAAGGTCCATGTACACTGTGTTTTGGAAATGTTTGTTAGTTGAGAGAAACACGTTGGTTTTTCCCAATAAACCTGTGGATTTTACTTGATGCTCTTAACCAATAAACATTTCAAAAATACCTCTAAGTGATATGAACTTTTGTACTGGGCGCCCCTCAATACCCACCCCAGAGTTTGTTAACTGCCAAGTGTTCTGCCTCGTTAATGTTGGTCTAGCGTTATCATGCACAAATCAGACGCTGTTATATTGATGGTCAGTGAAGTACCTTGTTCCACTGGTAATCATTAAAGTGCTCCAGAATTATCATCTTTAGTCATCTGTCATAGGTCTATGACTGGCATCCATGGGCGTCCGCAGAACTTTTTTCAGGGGGGGGCATAATTTCAAGGTCATCCATGCTCTGCCCCTTTTTGACAATGTCATAATTACATTATCACGGTCAGAGACTGCAGACTTAGTACAGGAGATGGTCAGAGACTGTAAAAACTTTACAAATAACCAATTCTCGTAGTTCATTTTAGGTGTCCA
>BLSH010037332.1:1273005-1284438 GCA_018402905.1 Glandirana rugosa
GGAGAGGAGAGAAGAGAAGAAAGAGAAGAGAAGAGAAGAGAAGAGAAGAGAAGAGAAGAGAAGAGAAGAGAGGAGAGGAGAGGAGAGGAGAGGAGAGGAGAGGAGAGGAGAGGAGAGGAGAGGAGAGGAGAAGAACAATTGACCAACATTTTTTTCCTTTTGAAATAATAATTTACACCCATGCAATTTATTTTTCTTTTGCCAATTGTCCCCAGTTCTATGTGACAGTATTATCAGTCAAGTCTTTCCAGGACCTTTCCTCCCTCCATTCATACATTAACTCGACTCAAATTGCAAATTTTCTCCGAAGCAAATAAATTGTTTTTGTGAGAACAGCATTTCCTGTGTTCGGTTTTCGTTTTCCTCTCATAATATTGGCCTTCATTTCTATGCAGTAAAAATTTATTCCAACGGTTGTTTTACTTATTTACTTTTTTTTTTTGGCTGTGCCGCTGCGACGTGCGCTATCGCATACATCTGCCCTTGATGTGTTCGCTGTCAATGAGAAGGTGGTTTAGCGTTGAGGGTTCTATCTGTTCGGCGCCGTCAGTTCACATTACTGATGCCTCCTCGCTGGGCCCTATCGGCTAAATGCGGCATTCATTTAATATTTATTGCCTCTTACATTCCCCTGGAAAAAATAACAGGAAGTACGCCCTTACGCCCAGCCTTCCAGCCTCCTAGAATCCCATCAGAGTTACCAGGAAAGGCAGACGCCGTATAGGGAGTCAAAATAAGGTTTTGGTCCGTGGTGTAATGCACTGACTCCCAAGAAAATTGCTCTTTTCACTTTTCCATGACACTCTTGTCAAATGTCCTGACGCATAGAATACGCCTTTCATTGGCCGGGAAAAACACGCCTGTTTAGCCCAGGTTACTGCGCAATTTTCCAGTGGGGACAGGAGAAAGGAATGCATAGCAAAGGTGAAATTACCCAAAATTACCTTCTATTTAGCTGTGGATTCGGTAGGCAAGGCTTGGTTTTCCCTACCTGTAATGATTTTATTTGGGTTTATTGTTTAATGAAAAAAAAAAAAGAAAAAAAAAAAGAAAAAAAAGAAAAGAAAAAAAGTTTGAAAATGTAAAGTTGAACATTTAAGTCAAATGCATTAAGTAATAATAATTTAAATAAATATTATATAAATTACATTATTAATAATATGTATATGAGGTATATACATTTAAATAAATGCTTTAATAATGCATTATTTTGTAGCAAATTTATATAAATAAATGCATTTAAAAAATAAACACTCCACCTAAAAAGTTTAACAATTTAAAGTTAACCTGTCCATCAAATGAATTAAATTTAAATAAATAAAATGTAAATATATCTTATTTATATTATATTATTAATAATAGCTATAAAAAATAATGCTCCACCTAAAAAGTTTAACAATTTAAAGTTAACCTGTCCGCCAAATGAATTAAATTTAAATAAATAAAATGTAAATATATCTTATTTATATTATATTATTAATAATAGCTATAAAAAATAATGCTCCACCTAATATGTATATGAGGTATATACATTTAAATAAATGCTTTAATAATGCATTATTTTGTAGCAAATTTATATAAATAAATACATTTAAAAAATAAACACTCCACCTAAAAAGTTTAACAATTTAAAGTTAACCTGTCCGTCAACTGAATTCAATTTAAATAAATAAAATGTAAATATATCTTATTTATATTATATTATTAATAATAGTTATAAAAAATAATGCTCCACCTAAAAAGTTTAACAATTTAAAGTTAACCTGTCTGTCAAATGAATTAAATTTAAATAAATAAAATGTAAATATATCTTATTTATATTATATTATTAATAATAGCTATAAAAAATAATACTCCACCTAAAAGTTTAACACTTTAAAGTTAACCTGTCCGTCAAATGAATTACATTTAAATAAATAAAATGTAAATATATCTTATTTATATTATATTATTAATAATAGTTATAAAAAAATAATACTCCACCTAAAAAGTTTAACAATTTAAAGTTAACCTGTCTGTCAAATGAATTAAATTTAAATAAATAAAATGTAAATATATCTTATTTATATTATATTATTAATAATAGCTATAAAAAATAATACTCCACCTAAAAGTTTAACACTTTAAAGTTAACCTGTCCGTCAAATGAATTACATTTAAATAAATAAAATGTAAATATATCTTATTTATATTATATTATTAATAATAGTTATAAAAAAATAATACTCCACCTAAAAAGTTTAACAATTTAAAGTTAACCTGTCTGTCAAATGAATTAAATTTAAATAAATAAAATGTAAATATATCTTATTTATATTATATTATTAATAATAGCTATAGAAAATAATACGTTTTTTTTTTGGAATGTCTCAAGGGATAAGTTATACATTATGCACCATCTCCCTATTATTTAGTATAAATCATTTTTTAGAGGAAGTATATGGGATTTAAAGGTGCCTTATGTTACAATAATAATTCAATTTTTTATAAAAATATCTGTGTTTTATTTATACGAAAATACACATTGGACTGTCTCTTGTCTATTATATGTGTATTTTCGTAGAAATAAAACACAGATATTTTTATAAAAAATTGAATTATTATTGTATCATAAGGCACCTTTAAATCCCATATACTTCCTCTAAAAATGATTTATACTATAGAAAATAATTCTCCACCTAAAAGTTTAACAATTTAAAGCTAACCTGTCTGTCAAATGTATTACATTTAAATGAATAAAATGTAATTGTACAGCAACTCACAAAAGTAAGTACACCCCTCACATTTTTGTAAATATTTTATTCTATCTTTTCATGTGACAACACTGAAGAAATGACACTTTGCTACAATATAAAGTAGTGAGAGTACAGCTTGTATAACAGTGTAAATTTACTGTCCCCTTAAAATATCTCAACACACAGCCATTAATGTCTAAACCGCTGGCAACAAAAATGAGTACACCCCTAAGTGAAAATGTCCAAATTGGACCCATTTAGCCATTTTCCCTCCCCGGTGTCATGTGACTCGTTAGTGTTACAAGGTCTCAGGTGTGAATGGGGAGCAGGTGTATTAAATTTGGTGTTATCGCTCTCACTCTTTCATACTGGTCACTGGAAGTTCAGCATGGCACCTCATGGCAAAGAACTCCCTGAGGATCTAAAAAAAAATTCTGGGAGGTTCAGGTGCAGCCAGAAAGGAGAGCGGTTCCTGAAGCGGCACAGGAGGAACAGAACAGCGGAGGTGCTACAAGAGGAGAGAGACTTTAACCCCTTCCTTACCGGGCACTTAAACCCCCCTCCTGCCCAGACCAATTTTTGGCTTTCAGCGCTGCCGCATTTTGAATGACAATTGCGCGGTCGTGCGACGTTGTACCCAAATAAAATTTGCGTCCTTTTTTTCCCACAAATAGAGCTTTCTTTTGGTGGTATTTGATCCCCTCTGCGTCATTTCTGATCGCCGATATAAACAAAAAATGAGCGACAATTTTGCAAAAAAGAACAATATATTTTACTTTTTGCTAAAGTACAAATCCATTAAAAAAATTATTCATCAGTTTTGGCCGATATTTATTCTTCTACATATTTTTGGTAAAAAAAAAAATCGCAATCGGCGTATATTGATTGGTTTGCGCAAAAGTTATCGCGTCTACAAACTGGGAATTGATTTCTGGCGTTTTTATTTTTTTTTTTACTAGTAATGGCGGCGATCTGCGATTTTTATTGGGACTGAGATATTGGGGCGGACATGTCGGACATTTTTTACACATTTTTGGGACCAATGACATTTATACAGCGATCAGAAATTTAAATGTCCACTGATTACTGTGTAAATGTCATTGGCAGTGAAGGGGTTAACCTGCAGGGGGCAGTGAAGGGGTTAAATATGTTCCCTGGGTGTGTTCTAACTGTGGGGGGGCAGGGCTGGCCGGGACATAACAGATCTAACTGATCCCAGTGACAGGGATCAGTAGATCTGTCCTGTCCCCTGTCACAGAACGGGGAACCGCCGTGTTTACAACGGCGGTTCCCCGTTCTGAGGCTCCTAAAAGTGATCGGCGGGTCTCGGGCGGACATCGAGTCCGCCCAACCCACGGGCACGCGCGCGCTGGAGCATGCGCAGTGGAGGACGTCCATGGACGTCCTCCGGGCATTTCAGATCCGCGCTGGAGCCGTATTTTGGCAATAGCGCGGATCTGAAGTGGTTAAAGTATCCACCGGTGCGATGAGTGACAATCCCTGGGACTGGAGGAGAAAGTGCTGGAGGAGGCTGGGAGAGGAATGGTGGACAGTCTGTGGGAGACAGTCAAGGGAAAGGAGAGTCACTACCAGAGAGCAGGTCGATGGGACCTGGAAGAGGATGGGCAAGGAGTTGTAGTTCGTCAAAGGCCTGGTTAGCACTGAAGTACTTTGCTGCACATTCAGGGGCCCGTGATCCCTGGCCTGTAATGGGTGTTCCTGAGGTCCTGCTGATGCAGAGTAGGCCTTACCATGTGCTAACCGCGGTGAAGAGAAAGGTATAGAGAACGTGATAAATTTCCCTTCAGGCTGGAAACGAAGTTCTGAGCTGGAGAGAAGCAAAGGAGTGTAAAGCTGTGAGTTCTGTGCAGTGAGAGAACTGTAGGAGAAACGGTCAGCAAGTGAAGTGCTGGAGAGTTGAGAGGAGCGATAGTCTGCAGAGGGAGAGTCTGCAGGGAAGTGTGCATATACAGGACTGTATGTGGAATCCTTGTACCATAATTCATTGGGCATCCCACAGTCACCCCTTATCCCCAACCAAGAAATTTCCCCCAAATAAAACAACAAAAAACAACCGGCCTGGTCAGTGTGATTTATGGTGCGACTGAGCTCAGCTATCAGGTGAACCACTACTACCAGCCACTCTCAAGGGACCACATGGCAACATTTATAATATATTATTAATAATAGGTAAAAAAAAAAAAATACTCCACCTAAAAAGTTTAACAATTTAAAGTTAACCTGTCCGTCAAATGAATTAAATTTAAATAAATAAAATGTAGATATATCTTATTTATATTATATTATTAATAATAGGTAAAATCAAACTATTTTTATACATATTTAAAAAGCTGTATTAATAATGTACTGTTTTTTAGCAGTTTTTTTAAATATATATAAATAAATTAATTGCACGGTTTAAATAAAGTTTTATATTTTCATTTATAGCAAGATCGGGAAATTGCTTGGATTACATTTATATCAGTGTGAACATTACAAACAATTCCCCTGTATTCCCCTTTTGTGCATCCAAACTGATATATATATATGAGAGCTACAGATAGAAAGATAAATAAAGAAATATACTAATATTAACTATAGTGCATACATAAATAATCAATATTATAAATAATAAAATAACAATATTATAAATAATAATAAAAGAAATAATAATCAATATTAGAAATAATAGTAAAATAAATAATAATCAATATTATAAAAAATAATAAAATAAATAATAATCATTATTAGAAAAAATAATCAATATTATAAATAATAATAAAAGAAATAATAATCAATATTAGAAGTAATAAAATAACAATATATTTATATAATATTTATTTATTTATTGAAAAACATTTAACTGAACATGTACATGTATATAATTATGAAAACAAGTTAACAAAAATTCACCAGCACTTCCCAGCTTTCCCCATCTTGGCATTAAAAAATAAATAAATAAATACAAGTAAACTGTGAGAAAACTTTCTATACTGATTTATCAGAACTAAAAACATTTCTTTTTTACTTTAATGAAGTACTCATAAAATATTTGCCATAAATATTAAACTACTTTCAGCCGGATGGCGGAGTTCTAGTCCATTTTCACATGTCTACAAGGTTAACCTTAGCTGCATTGCTGAAAAAAAAAAAAGCTTGTTATATACAGAGCTGAGTAGCTAAAGCTTAATTTATACCTCTCCTTTCCTTCTTACCCTGTATGTCACCACGTGGAGAAAGGCAGTTCTCTTACTTTAGAGAATTCAGAAAACCCTGCTAAACGAGCATCATGGATGTACCCTGTTTTTATAGTGATTATAAATGATCACCTTGTAGAACAACTCATTCAGTTTAACAAAGAAATAAAAGGCAAAACATTTGTGTATAGATATATAAAAAAAAAAACCATTTTATAAATACCTTTTCACCTTTTTTATAAGTGATCACATTCCCTCTGTTCTCAGCTGTATAAGAGCTGGGGGAGGAGAAGCAACAGTACACTGATCTTCCCAGTGAATGGCTGTGCGGGGGGGGGGGGTCAGGACAAGTCTGATCATTGGAGGAGGACAGGCTCCCTGCGTAGCTAGAGAACTGACCCTGCTTTGCTCTACTGCTTAGTGTGGTCAGTTTTTAATAGGAAAGCAGAGCGAGTGACAGGAACACCAGGGATTTCACACAAAGGAAGCAATACAAAGAGGACAGGAAACTTTCTCATACAAGGGACAGCAGTCACATATTTATTTATTTATTTCAGGTACTTCTATAGCGCCGTCAATTTACACAGCGCTTTACATATACATTGTACATTCACATCAGTCCCTGCCCTCAAGGAGCTTACAATCTAAGGTCCCTAACTCACATTCATACATACTAGGGACAATTTATCAGGAATATGAAATAATATCATATATAGATATGAATAATGTTTATTTAGAAGGAAAAAATAAAAAAAACAATATACTTTTTCTTGAAGGCAGAGCAACACACTAGAAAATTGCAACAAAAATAACTTTAAAATAAAGATTACAATAATTACCTAAAGTGTTACTAAATCCAGGAGCCTGCAGTCACTATATCTGCCCTCCCCAGGAGCCTGCAGTCACTATATCTGCCCTCCCCAGGAGCCTGCAGTCACTATATCTGCCCTCCCCAGGAGCCTGCAGTCACTATATCTGATCTCCCCAGGAGTATGCAGTCACTATATCTGCTCTCCCCAGGAGCCTGCAGTCACTATATCTGCTCTCCCCAGGACCCTGCAGTCACTATATCTGCTCTCCCCAGGAGCCTGCAGTCACTATATCTGCTCTCCATAGGACCCTGCAGTCACTATATCTGCTCTCCCCAGGAGCCTGCAGTCACTATATCTGCTCTCCATAGGACCCTGCAGTCACTATATCTGCTCTCCCCAGGACCCTGCAGTCACTATATCTGCTCTCCCACAGTACACAGAACATGAAAATGCAATTAATTTAGTAAATATAAACTGCTTATTACATTTTCTCATCAGCAGTATATAGCAGTCTTGTGACTTCTATCAGTGTCTGGTTAAAGCTTGTAGGAGGAGCTTTTATTCTACTCTGGCTGACCTATGATGCTGCAGGACCCCTGACCTTCTGTCTGGACTCTCTAGCAATACACACCAAACTGAGCATGTGCAGAGTGCCTCCAATGCTCTGTTCTATCAGTGGATGGATTTGGGAACAGTGGAAGAAGGGGAGAATCAGAGATGATGGATCAAACAACTCTTTTACCCAATGCAGAGGATTAACCCCTTAGGTACCACAGTGAGTATAACAAGCATGCTTTACTGCATATACAGACTGATTTTACCGCTGTGGGTTTTGTAACACTTGAAAGGATAATTCCACCCCAAATAAAAGTGTTTTCTTTTTTTTTCTTTAATTTTCTACTTTCATCTGGGGGTCTTACCAATTACACACATTCATGTCTAAGAAGGACAACGCTCACTCACTGCACTGTATCCATGGAGGAACGGCAGACTAATTACTGATATAACATGCAGCGCAAGCAGACAGCACTGGGAGTTAAACATTCAGTAGATTCGCCGCAAGATAACATTTTGTAATTATCAACTAAAACAAATAAAATAAATATATAATTAATAATAATAATAATAATTCTATAATAAATATTTAATGACAATTATTTAATTGTTTAAATATTCAAATAATGTATTCGGTTATATAAATAGAAAATACATTTACATAATGTATTCAATTATTTAAATAATTACTGAATAATTAATATTATTAAAGAAATAATAATTATTAATAATAATAATAATAATAATAATAATAATATATCAAATAAGTCAAATTTAACAAAATACTTCCCATGGTATATTCAACAGACCAAAATGAAGCAAATAAGAGTAGTTAATTTGTTTTTGGGGGGGGCACGCCAAATGAACCCCCCCAGCACTGCCGCCACCTCCACCACCCAGGCAAGAGATGGACGGGAAGGCGGCCTTACCTAAGGAGATGACGAGGATCGAGGATGAGTGGTAGGGCTGCTGCCGCTCGCTCCAGCCGAGGGAAGAGCCGGGGGCTTCTCCTCCCTGCTGAACAGACATTCTGAACAGGAAGGGGGTCTTGAGACTCGATTGGCCGGGAGTCCCAAGACTCCCTGGCCAATTGGGTCTCAGGACCCGCTTCCTGATTGCCCGGGAGAAGAATCAGGAAGATAATAAAAGCAAATATTGTCAGGAAGGCGGCCTTACCTTAGGAGATGATGAGGGTCGAGGACCAGGGGTAGGGCTGCTGCCCCTCACTCCGGCTGAGGGAAGAGCCGGGGCTTCTCCTCCCGGCCGAACAGACGTTCCGAACAGGAAGTAGGTCCTGAGAACCAATTGGCAAGGAGTCCTAAGACTCCCTGGCCAATCGGGTCTCAGGACCTGGTTTCTGATTGGCCGGGAGGAGAATCAGGAATACAATAGCAAATATTGTTGGTACCTTAGTAGATGATGAGGATTGAAAACAATGAAGGGTAGGGCTGCCATTCCTCACTCCAGCCAAAGGGAAGAGCCAGGGCTTCACGGCCGAACAGACATTTAAATCAGCAAGTAGGTGATTGTGATCCTGATTGGCCGGGAGATGAATCAGGAAGACAATAGCTAATATTAACCACTTCAGCCCCGGAAGGATTTCACACTTTAGGACCAGAGCCCTTTTTGCGATTCGGCGCTGCGTCGCTTTATCTGACAATTGCGCGGTCGTGCAGCGTTGTACCCAAACTAAATTTGCGTCCTTTTTTTCCCACAAATAGCGCTTTCTTTTGGTGGCGTTTGATCCTCTCTGTGTCATTTCTGATCGCCGCTATAAACAAAAGAAGAGCGACAATTTTGCAAAAAAACCCAAATTTCTTTCTTTTTGCTAAAATCCAAATCCAAAAAAAAAATGTAAACAAACATTTTTTTCAACGGTTTTGCCCGATTTTATATTCTTCCTCATATTTGTGATAAAAAAAATCACAATCGGCGTTTATTGATTGGTTTGCGCAAAAGTTGCCGCATTTAGGGATGATGAGAATTCATTTTTGGGGTTTTTATTTATTTTTATTTTTTTACAAGTAATGGCGGCGATCTGCAATTTTTAGCGGTACTGCGATATTGCAGCGGACATGTCGGACCATTTTGACACTTTTTTGGGACCATTGGCATTTATACAGCAAACAGTGCTATAAAAATGCATTGATTGCTGTGTAAATGCCATTGGCAGTGAAGGGGTTAACCTGGGGGGGGCACTCTAAGGGTTAACTGTGTTCCCTGGGCGTGTTCTAACTGTGTGTGGGCTGGGCTAGCAGGGGAAGGGAAGTGATCACAGCTTCCGTATAGGTATGTTTACTTACACGGACCTCTGTTCTTTCATTCGGGGGGGCATTGCGGGTAGCCGGCAGAGATCGAGTCTGCCGCACCCGCTCCCTGCCCCCCCCCCCCCCGGACACAGTGAGCGCGCGATATCGAACCACCTTGTTGCCGTCAACCTGCGGTTGGCGGTTGGCAAGTGGTTAAATCACTATTGTCACATAACTGGGTGGGCTCTGCGCCCCAAGCCCACCCTTTTTTTTAAACCTATTAGAGCCTCAGGCTCTAATCATGTGCTTCCAAAAAAAAAAACCCCATTGAAATCCATGCGTCCGGCGTCCTGCATGGAGATTAGGGGGCCGGGCGCATGAATTAGGAGGGTGGCGCCCCTGCGCCCCTTATGGAAGGGCCACCACTGGTTCTCAGTGTACACAATAGTTTTCCTTCATTCTTTTATTATTTTATGCTACAAGGCTAAGAATTGTTTTTTACATCCAAACCATGTAACTGATATCTTTATTCTTCGTACAAAATCAAGTGCAGGATTTTATCAAGGTGGTGACAGCGATGTGCTGCTGACCTGCTTTAGCCTATGAGTGCCCTCGGTGTATAAGAATCGGAGGGCATGCTTTGTCTGGGTGTTCGGTGTCATAACCGGTTCCCCAGCTTTCACCTCCGGACGGATTTGGCGTTTGCGGACGGTCGCGGTTCATTTGCAGATGGAGAGGACGGCTTCCTTGGCTCTCATAGAACATCACATTCCTCTTTCTCGGTTGGAATGATGTCTTGTCTTTGCCAAATATGCAATAAAATCAGGAACAATGCGGTGATGACAAGGAAAGTGTATTTATAATCTGCTCAGTCTTATCTCCTCCATTCAGGATGAAGATGAAGGAACATGGATCCCCAGCTGGGTATAAAGATTTACTTGAGTCAGGAGGATCGAAAATTTACAAATAAAAGTCCATGCAGGAGAATCTTACAGAAAGCTGAGTGTGGTTGGACAGTTTGCTCAGAGCCGCATTAAGAGCATCATGGGCCCGGTGCTAAGAATTTTGGTGGGGCCTTTTTATGGAAATAAATAAAATGTAAATGCAAACAATTTTTTGTTAAAACAAATGAAATATGCTGCCGCAAATTACATATAAATCGTGTGTACACTGTATACAGGTCTGGGCAGTATTAGTGACTCACACCATTGGGCTGGGCCTATCTTAAGGAAGGGGCCTGGAGCTGCAGCTCCAATAGCCCTATGTTAATCCGGCCCTGATTTTGCTGTATTTATTGTGGCGAGGTTTAGTTCCCTAATTTGTGTCCCTGCAACCAGAATGAAGCTTTCTGCTGAACTACAAACAGTTATCATTTTTTTACAGCCAAATTAAGACTGGGTTATTGCATACGGGGTTAATTTCAGTGCTGGCTGGGATGATAAATCAGCTAAATAAATTCTCCTTACCACACAGCCTGCAAATGGGGATCTACAAATAGTGACAACCATTCTGAAGTCTCCTCCTCTGCATCTGATGTCAGTTCTTCTTGATTGGAAATGTCACAGGGAATGCAGGGTCACAGGGGGTACAGGGTCAGGGTCTCAGGGGGTATGGGTCAGTGTCACAGTGGGTACGGGGTCACAGGGGCTACAGGATCAGGGTCAAAGGGGGTACAGGGTCAGGATCATAGGGGGTACAGGGTGAGTTTCACAAGGGGTACAGGGTAGGGGTCACAGAGGGTATAGGATCAGGATCTCAAGGGGTACGGGGTCAGTGTCACAGTGGGTATGGGGTCGCAGGGAGTATAGGATCAGGGTCAAAGGGGGTACAGGGTCAGGGTCACAGGGGGTAGGGACACTGGGACTGGGACATGGGGGAAACTGGG
>BLSH010037332.1:1288070-1298965 GCA_018402905.1 Glandirana rugosa
AGCCAATGGGAAGTTGTCATTACTCCTTGAGTACCTATTGGTGGGAGGGATAGTGGGGGGGGGGGCATCAAGTGAATGTGGGGCCTTGGCTGCCAGCCCTGGTAGAAGTGATCTGATGCTGCAAGGGTGGGCCTGGACCAGGTCTCCACTAACCAGATTTTCCTGATCTCCATAAAGAAAACAAAATGACTTAAGATTTAAAAACATGTGAGAAAATGTAATTTTAGGTGTTATAATACACACATTATGCTCAGGGCCGGCTCTACCACTAGGCGGAGTAGGCGGCCGCCTAGGGCGCCACTTCCACCAGGGGCGCCCATCCGCTGTTGATCCATCACTGCTCTATATCAATCACTCATGTCACTGGAGAGCCGCGGCTGGCAGCACCCCAGGGCGGTAAAATGAGGCGGATCCAGGGGCACAGGTGCGGGCCCGTGGACCACGGCTAAAGAAATAGGTAGAGAGGCTCTGCAAAAAATCTCTGCCTCCGCCACCTCCATCATATAAATTGACAGGGCAAAGGGGCTGGAGTGAGGGGCAGAGCCAAAGGGGGGTGGCAAAATGAGGCTTTGCCTAGGGTGTCAAAAATCCTTGCACCAGCCCTGATTATGCTACATACACACCAATCAGCCATAACTTTATGGCCACCCACCTAATATAGAGTAGGTCCCCTTTTTGCCTCCAAAGCAACCCTGACCCATCCAGGCATGGATTCCACTAGACCTCTGAAGGTGCGCTGTGATACCCGGCACCAAGCCGTCAGTAGCAGATCCTTTAAGTCCTGTAAGTTGGGAGGTGGGGACTCCATGGATCGGACTTGTTTTTTCATCACATCCCACAGATGCTCGATTGGATTGAGACTTGGAGAATTTGGAGGCCAAGTGAAGACCTCAAACTCCTTGTTGTGTTCCTCAAACCATTCTTGAACCATTTTTGCAGTTTGGCAGGCAGGGCCGGCCCTACCATGGGTCCCAGTGGGTCCATTGGACCCAGGCAGCACTTTGAGAGGGGCAGCAAATTGAACCACGACCGCCTCTCCTTCTCTTCTATTTACCCAGAAAATTGACAACCAATATTTTTTTTCCAGCAGTTTTGTGTCATGATTACAACTGCCCCCCCCCTTACCCTAGTCCTCCCTATACTACCCTAGCCTGTGTATATACTACCCTAGCCTCTCTATATACTGCCCTAGCCTGTCTATATACTGCCCTAGCCTGTCTATATACTACCCTAGCCTGTCTATATACTACCCCAGCCTGCCCCTATACTGCCCTGGCCTGTCCATATACTACCCTAGCCTGTCTATATACTACCATAGCCTGTCTATATACTACCCTAGCCTGTCTATATACTACCCTAGCCTGTCTATATACTGCCCTAGCCTGTCCATATACTACCCCAGCCTGCCCCTATACTGCCCTAGCCTGTCCATATACTACCATAGCCTGTCTATATACTACCCCAGCCTGTCTATATACTACCCTAGCCTGTCTATATACTACCCTAGCCTGTCTATATACCACCCCAGCCTGCCCCTATACTGCCCTAGCCTGTCCATATACTACCCTAGCCTGTCTATATACTACCCTAGCCTGTCTATATACCACCCCAGCCTGCCCCTATACTGCCCTAGCCTGTCCATATACTACCCTAGCCTGTCTATATACTACCCTAGCCTGTCTATATACTACCCTAGCCTGTCCATATACTACCCTAGCCTGTCTATATACTACCCCAGCGTGTCTATATACTACCCTAGCCTGTCTATATACTACCCTAGCCTGTCTATATACTACCCTAGCCTGTCTATATACTAACCTAGCCTGTCTACATACTGCCCTAGCCTGTCTACATACTGCCCTAGCCTGTCTATATACTAACCTAGCCTGTCTATATACTACCCTAGCCTGTCTATATACTACCCTAGCCCGTCTACATACTACCCTAGCCTGTCCATATACTACCCTAGCCTGTCTATATACTACCCTAGCCTATCCATATACTACCCTAGCCTGTCTATATACTACCCTAGCCTGTCTATATACTATCCTAGCCTCTTTATATACTACCCTAGCCTGTCTATATACTGTCTATATACTACCCTAGCCTGTCTATATACTGCCCTAGCCTGTTCATATACTGCCCTAGCTGGTCTATATACTACCCTAGCCTGTCTATATACTACCCTAGCCTGTCTATATACTACCCTAGCCTGTCTATATACTGCCCTAGCCTGTTCATATACTGCCCTAGCTGGTCTATATACTACCCTAGCCTGTCTATATACTACCCTAGCCTGTCCATATACTACCCTAGCCTGTCTATATACTACCCCAGCCTGTCTATATACTACCCCAGCCTGTCTATATACTACCCTAGCCAGTCTATATACTACTCCAGTCTGTCCATATACTGACCTAGACTGTCTATACTACCCTAGCCACATAAATGCTATCCATTTATTTACAAAGTTCTAAATCCCTAAATGCTAAATGTCTACACCATAAAGTAGGGGATACAATACTGGCTAGACTATCATCATTATTATTATTATTATTATCGTTAATATTATTATTATCATTATTATTATCATTATTATTATTAATATTATTATTGTTATTATTATTATTATCATTATTATTATTATTATTATTATTATTATTATTATCATTACTATTATTAATATTATTATTGGTACTATTATTATTATTATTATTATTAATATTATTATTGTTATCATTATTATTATTATTATTATTATTATTATCATTACTATTATTAATATTATTATTGGTACTATTATTATTATTATTATTATTATCATTATTATTATCATTATTATCATTATTAGTATTATTATTATCATTATTATTATTATCATTATTATCATTATTAGTATTATTATTATCATTATTATTATTATCATTATTATTAGCTTTTTTTCAAAGTATATACAATTAAACTGCAAATATTTGTGTGGTTTTGATGCCAAACAAACGGAACGCGGTCCTTTGCCAGCAGCCATCGGCAGGAAAAACAACCTAAAAATAAGTGTCAGAGCTGTGAATTAATCCTATACTTATTCACTATGAATCATTCACCGCAGGATGTTCAGCAGCAGATTTCCAACCTGGCTGCCGGTCTTCCCTGCAGAAATAAAACGGTCACCTGCCAATCTAACCGGGTGAGCCGGTGATTCACTGTGTGTCACAACTGGCAGTGCCATCTACCTGCCGGCTTAGAACCCAAGAACACAATGCAATCTATTATAATGTAATTTATCGGCCCTTAGATGTGATGGCTGCATTCGTTTCCATTTCCAGGCTTATTTTCTTTACTTTCACCTGGTGATCCTGCCAGTAACACACTTCCCGAGGCTCCACTCGCACTTCGTGTTCTGGAATCACGGGGCAGAATCGCCGCAATTCTGCCGCAATTCCAAATTGTGTGATAATCGCTGCACAACGCACAACATGCCTTTGGGGTCCATTGTGCCTTAGTGGCACCCCCAAATACAATGCGATTCTGCTGCGATTGTCATGCAAGCCAGCAACCACTGCTTGTTGCCCTGAAAGAACCAGAAGCAGTGGCGGCCGCTCCATTAGGGGCACAGGGGAGCGCCCCCCCAATCCATGCTACCGGCCCCCAATCTACATGCAGGACCCCGGATGCATGGATTCCAATAGGGTTTTTTTTCAAGCACATGATTAGAGCCAGAGGCTCTAATAGGCTTCAAAAAAGGGTGGGATCGGGGCGCAGAGCACTGCACCCTGAGCCCACCCAATTGTGTGACACTAGCAAATTAATACCTGCTATTGTCTTCCTGTTTCTCCTCTCCTTCACCAATCAGGAAGCGGTTCGTAAGACGCGATTGGCCAAGAGGAGAACCTATTGTATTGGCCGGGAGCGGGGGGGGAGGCACCAAGGAGGAGATGCCAGGGGAAGCCGCCGAAGCTGCCCCCGGCCTGGATGGGGTAAGTGCAGGGCTGAAGGGCTGGCGGATGGGCAAGTGATGGGGGGGGGGTTTGTTCGCCAATAGACCGAGCAATGTGGGGGTTTGACTGATCGATCGAATGAACGGGGGGGGGGGGGTCAGGTAATTTGTTTGCCACAAAAAATAGAGCACCATCCGCCACTGAGCAAGAGCTTCTTTTTTATTTTTCTAGTGACTAACGCCCTTACAGTAGTGCAGTGCATTCAAGTGAATAAGCTGTGCGGCATGCAAAATCGCATGCAAATCGCTCAAACAAAAGTGTGAATGCAGCCTTAGGGTGACACCAATCACTACAATGTGTGTGTGGTCACCTTTGACTTCTCTGCTGACTTGGACTACAAACCTGCCCCCCCTCTCCTTATCTCCATTACATAGGGGTGGCTGAGAAAGCTGATACCATTGTTTTTAGATACCAGTTTACTAAATAGGAAGTGACAAGGACACTGGAATTCTGGCAGGATCAATAAGAATTTTATAAAAATAGATATGTGCACTTAACTAGTTTCATTCTGAACCAGTCATGTGATCCTGCAGCTCCAGCTTCCCTGTGTAGGTGAGTGGCTGCTGCAAGTGAGAAGAGGAAGTACCAACAGTGGCTGGGCCATAGGAGCCTATGGGTTACATCACTGTTCCAGGAATTCCCAGCCATTGCCTATTTTTATTCTTGTCCAGTAGTGTGATCCTGCAGCTCCAGTTTCCCTGTGTAGGTGAGCGGCTGCTGCAGGGGAGAAGAGAGAGCACCAACAGTGGCTGGGCCATAGGAGCCTATGGGTTACATCACTGTTCCAGGAATTCCTAGCCATTGCCTATTTTTATTCTTGTCCAGTAGTGTGATCCTGCAGCTCCAGTTTCCCTGTGTAGGTGAGCGGCTGCTGCAGGGGAGAAGAGGGAGCACCAACAGTGGCTGGGCCATAGGAGCCTATGGGTTACATCACTGTTCCAGGAATTCCTAGCCATTGCCTATTTTTATTCTTGTCCAGTAGTGGGATCCTGCAGCTCCAGTTTCCCTGTGTAGGTGAGCGGCTGCTGCAGGGGAGAAGAGGGAGCACCAACAGTGCCTGGGCCATAGGAGCCTATGGGTTACATCACTGTTCCAGGAATTCTCAGTCATTGCCTATTTTTATTCTTGTCCAGTAGTGGGATCCTGCAGCTCCAGTTTCCCTGTGTATGTGGGCGGCTGCTGCAGGGGAGAAGAGGGAGCACCAACAGTGGCTGGGCCATAGGAGCCTATGGGTTACATCACTGTTCCAGGAATTCCTAGCCATTGCCTATTTCTATTCTTGTGCAGTAGTGTGATCCTGCAGCTCCAGTTTCCCTGTGTAGGTGAGCGGCTGCTGTAGGGGAGAAGAGGGAGCACCAACAGTGGCTGGGCCATAGGAGCCTATGGGTTACATCACTGTTCCAGGAATTCCCAGCCATTGCCTGTTTTTATTCTGGTCCAGTCGTGTGATCCTGCAGCTCCAGCTTCCCTGTACAGGTAAGCAGCTGCTGCAGGGGGGAGCACCAACAACAGCTGGGGCATGGGAGCCTATGGTGGACATCATCATTCCAGGAATTCCCAGATTTTGTCAAGCCATCCCTTACACCAGGGAGCCGGGGCTGCTGGATTACATGACTGGACCGGATTAAAAAAAGGTAAGTATACAGATCTTTATGCAGGATAGGTAGGAGGAGGAGGAAATTATTTTAAGTACATTTTGTGTACTTACCTATTTTTATTCTGCTCCAGTCGTGTGATCCTGCAGCTCCAGCTTTCCTGTGCAGATGAGCGGCTGCTGCAGGGGAGAGGAGGGAGCACCAGCAATGGCTGGACCATGAGAGCTTATGGGTGACAGTTCTGGGAATTTCCAGCCGTTGTCAAGCGTTTACACAGGAGAGAGGGGGCTGCTGGATTATATGACCGTACCCGATTAAAAAAAGGTAAGTACACAGATCTTTTTAAGACATGGCATGTTGGATAGGCATCAGGAGGAGGAGGTAATGTTTTTAAGTACACAGATCTACAAAATAGATCTGTGTACTTACCTGTTTTTATTCTGCTCCAGTGGTGTGATCCTGCAGCTCCAGCTTTCCTGTGCAGGTGAGCAGCTGCTGCAGGGGAGAGGAGGGATCACCAGCAATGAGCTGGACCATAAGAGCTTATGGGTGACATCACAGCTTCAGAAATTCCCAGTCATTGTCCATCTTTTCAAGACAGGGTATGCAGGACAGGTAGAAGGAGGGGGGGGAGGAAATGTTGATCTGTGTACTTACCTGTTTTTATTCTGCTCCAGTCATGTGATCCTGCAGCTCCAGCTTTCCTGTGCAGGTGAGCAGCTGCTGCAGGGGAGAAGAGGGAGCACCAGCAATGGGCTGGACCGTGAGAGCTTATAAAAGCTCTTTGGGTCCTCTGCTTGCCTGGAGTTCAGCTTTACATTCATTTCCCTCCTGGACTCCCCATGATTATTATAAATGAAGTGCGACCCCTTCTGGCGAGAATTAAATAGGAGATAGAGGGTAACATTGTTTATAAACATTGATCAGACAGGAGATAGAGAGATACAAAGTAACATTGTTTATAAACATTGATCAGACAGGAGATAGAGAGATACAAAGTAACATTGTTTATAAACATTGATCAAACAAGAGATAGAGAGATACAAAGTAACATTGTTTATAAACATTGATCAAACAAGAGATAGAGAGATACAAAGTAACATTGTTTATAAACATTGATCAGACAGGGGATAGAGAGATACAAAGTAACATTGTTTATAAACATTGATCAGACAGGAGAGAGAGATACAAAGTAACATTGTTTATAAACATTGATCAGACAGGAGATAGAGAGATACAAAGTAACGTTGTTTATAAACATTGATCAGACAGGGGATAGAGAGATACAAAGTAACATTGTTTATAAACATTGATCAGACAGGAGATAGAGAGATACAAAGTAACATTGTTTATAAACACTGATCAGACGGGAGATGGAGATACAAAGTAACATTGTTTATAAACATTGATCAGACAGGGGATAGAGAGATACAAAGTAACATTGTTTATAAACATTGATCAAACAAGAGATAGAGAGATACAAAGTAACATTGTTTATAAACATTGATCAGACGGGAGATGGAGATACAAAGTAACATTGTTTATAAACATTGATCAGACAGGAGATAGAGCGATACAAAGTAACATTGTTTATAAACATTGATCAGACAGGGGATAGAGAGATACAAAGTAACATTGTTTATAAACATTGATCAGACGGGAGACAGAGAGATACAAAGTAACATTGTTTATAAACATTGATCAGACAGGAGATAGAGAGATACAAAGTAACATTGTTTATAAACATTGATCAGACAGGAGATAGAGAGATACAAAGTAACATTGTTTATAAACATTGATCAAACATGAGATAGAGAGATACAAAGTAACATTGTTTATAAACATTGATCAGATGGGAGATAGAGAGATACAAAGTAACATTGTTTATAAACATTGATCAGACAGGAGATAGAGAGATACAAAGTAACATTGTTTATAAACATTGATCAGACAGGAGATAGAGAGTAACATTGTTTATAAACATTGATCAAACAGGAGATAGAGAGATACAAAGTAACATTGTTTATAAACATTGATCAGACGGGAGATAGAGAGATACAAAGTAACATTGTTTATAAACATTGATCAGACGGGAGATAGAGAGATACAAAGTAACATTGTTTATAAACATTGCTCAGGCAGGAGATAGACCCAAGATAACATGTGTTCCTATTTTACTCCTTATTAAAGTGGTTGTCAAGTCATAACAACCACTTTAAGCTACAGGTAAGCCTACAATAAGGCTTACCTATAGGTCCAGGAAACGTCTCCTATTTCTGTACGGTTTAGGGGATATCCCCTGTGTCTGCATGTGCTGGCGTCATCGCCACATGCGTACTGAAGAATCGGCCCCCGGGGTAGCCCAGGGTGTCGTTTCTTCTGTATTTGTGCCGTAAATGACGGCTCCCATGTGCATGCGCGGGAGTGACATCAGCGCGGCTCCGCCAATCACAGCGCTGGCGCCCGCGCTGTGATTGGATGTGGCCGCAGACGCGGAAGAACGTTGTCGCCGGCCACAGCGGTGTGCCGAGACCGCTGCAGCAGCTTCGTTCCAAGGTAAGTGTTTCATAATGAGCTAGAATGCGCTGCATACTAGCTCATTATGCCTTTGCTTTGCAGGGTTTTGTTTTCTTTTTTGGGTGGGGGGGGGGGGGGGCTTTACGACCACTTTAACCCCTAATCAGCCCAAATTAACTCTCCTCTTCCTCTCCTCTTTTTTTCCCCATTTTTATTTGTTTTGCAAAATTAAAGAAAAAAACAAACAAAAAGCAGTTCTTTCATTAGTAAATGACTTTGCACCAAAATGTAATTTTATTACAGAACAAAATGTCACGCCTTTTATTTTCAATAACATTTTTTTTAAACCAACATTGGGGAAAAAGAATAAAGTTTTTGCGACATTTAAAAAAAAAAAATCATTTTTGCAAGATAAAATCATGAGAAGAAAGCCTTGCTTGTCCGACACAAATCCTATCACTCAGTGCCCACTCAATGCCCACATTAATGCCAAATAAACAGAAATGTACTGCAATGCCCCTGCCCCGAGGCCCCTTTCACACTTTGTGCGACTCGGGGCTGCAAAGTCGCATGACAAAGCCGCCCCCCCCCATGGTTTCCAATGAGTAGCGTTCATATCTGTGAAGCTTCAAGTCGCAGCGACTTCAGAGTAGTCACTGCATTACTTTGGCCCGACTTTGATGTGACTTGAGGTCCGTAGACCTCAGGATTACACAGGCATTGCGTCAAAGCTCAGGTCGCACAAGCGTGAAAGGGGCCTAAGAGCTCGATTTACTAAAGACAAATAGACTGAGTACTTTGCAAGTGCAGCTGCTCCAGAGCTTAGTAAATGAGGGGAGGCTTCATTTTACAAAGAATAGCCAATCACGTTCAAGGAAAATTAAAAAAAAAAAAAAAATGCATTTATGCTTGCCTGTGATTGGATGGTGGAAGTCAACAGAGCTTCCCTCTCATTTACAAAGCTCTGGAGCAACCGCACTTGCAAATTACATTGTGACCCTGTGGGGTTTATTTACTAAAGGCAAACACACTGTGCACTTTGCAAGTGCAGTTGCGCCAGAGTTTAGTAAATGGGGTCAGGCTTCACTTTGCAAAGAATACCCAATCACATGCAAGAAAAATAAAAAAAAAACATTTTTGCTTGCACATGATTGGATGATGGAAGTCGGCAGAGCTTCTGCTCATTTACTGAGCTCTGGAGCAACTGCACAGTCTTTTTCCCTTTAGTAAATCAACCCCACTGTGCACTACAAGTGCACTTGGAAGTGCAGTCATTGTAAATCTGAGGGGAAGATCTGAAATGAGGGGAAGCTCTGCTGAGTTCATCATCTTCCAATCATGTACAAGCACAAATGCTGGTTTTTATTATCCTTGCATCTCCCCCTCGGATCTCCAGCGACTGCACTTCCAAGCGCACTTGTAGTGCAAAGTAGATTTGCCTTTAGTAAATCAACCCCCCTGTGCACTTTGCAAAGAGCTTGAGGGGAAGCTTCGCTTTGCAAAGAATATCCAATCACGTACAAGTAAAAGTAAATAATAAAAACAGCAGGTTTGCTTGCACATGATTGGATGATGGAAATCAGCAGAGCTTCCCCTCATTTACTAAGCTCTGGAGCAAAGTGCACAGTATGGGGTTGATTTACTAAAGGCAAAAACACTGTGCACTTTGTAAAGTGGAGTTGCTCCAGAGCTTAGTAAATGAAGGGAAGCTCTGCTGTCTTCCTTCATCCAATCACGTGCAAGCAAAAATGCATTTTTTTTATTTTCTTTGCATGTGGTTGGGTAACCTCATTCCCTAAGCTACGGTGCAACTGCACTTTGCAAAGTGCTCTGTCTATTTGCCTTTAGTAAATCAACCCCTGTGCGTGTTTTAGTGTTTGGTGGGTGACAGCGCCACGCGTTTGCGATTTAAGTGTGAATGGAAACCTCTGCTGAGCAAAATGCGGAAGCTTGCCACTAGCTGTAGAAAATGCTGCCTGACTGGCCGTCTCAGTGTGCTGAGATACTGGAATGTGGATGTGGATTGGTTGTAATGAATTCTCAAAGGCCAAGGGCCCATTCACACTGCATGTGGGTGGCACAGGAATGCTGTGCGACTCCTGGGCGATTCACATTCACCTCTGTGCAGTGCGATCGCCCCACACCGCGCCAAGAGAAGCGATGCACTACCTTTTTAAACACACGGCAACCCGGCCACATGGTACTTTTATACCATGCAAACCCGGTGCGGGCCGGCGCACTGCATTTGGGGTGTCGTTAACTCTGCACTGATCCCCGCAGCAAATCGCATGGGCAGTGCGATTGGAATGCGGTGCAGGAAGTTGCCCCCCCTGCCCAAGAGCAATAAGAGAGGAGTCTATCCCTCCACAATTGCAACCCATGACTATGAATAGAACAGATGTGACCATTCGTAGCACCGCGGTCACTGGTTTGGGGGTCGGCCGCATAATCCAGAGATTGCAAAATGTTGGAAATCTCCATCTTGCAGAATGGGCACTACTGACCCCCAATGTGCCCTATGCAGTGCCAGGACAAGGTCATTTAGAGCCCAGGGCAAACATGCCACACTGTGCCACCCTACCTTCCCTAAGAAGTATCTGTCAGCAAAAAATCCCATCCCCCCAAAAAACTGAGCACTAATCTGCATACTTACCCCCCCCCCACCCCCCAAGCACAAATGTCCCCTCCTCCCACTACAAATCTCCCCTCCCAGCAGAAATGCCCCCATTCCCTCCCAGTTCAAATCCTCTCCCTCCCCAAATCCCCCCTCCCAAAAACAACTACATCT
>BLSH010037332.1:1316091-1328573 GCA_018402905.1 Glandirana rugosa
TTCACACGATAAACGTAAACCTTAGACAACGACAGTTGAGAGTTATACTCTAGGTTTCTCGACAGTGATAGTCACTTCGTTCGGTAGTAATCCGACTTTTTTGTATTGTTTGGGTAGTCTCTCTATCGTTTCTGTAATCCACACCGGTTTAGTTGACAAACCTTGTAGGAATTTTTCTTTCTTGCGTGTCACTCGAGTCGTTGTGGTTTTCTGGGCCTTCTGGTGCCTTTTGTTAACACCACCTACTGGCTTCTTAATAAAGGGACCACTTCTTTTGTGGGAGGCGTTGTCAACCGGTCTAGTTATTGTGAGAGGTCCAAACTCTAATCTGGCCTTCCTGTTTTTGAGGCTCACCAATGATTTACATCTTGTGGTGAACCCTCTGTATTCACTCTGGTAAAGTCTTCTCTTGATTGTTGACTTTGACACACATACACTTACCTCCTGGAGAGTGTTATTGATCTGGCCAACTGTTGCGGAGGGTGTTTTCTTCACCAGGGAAATAATTCTTCGGTCATCCACCACAATTGTTTTCCGTGGTCTTCCGGGTCTTTTGGTGTTGCTGAGCTCACTGTGCGTTCTTTCTTTTTAAGGATGTTCCAAACAGTTGATTTGGCCACACCTAATGTCTTTGCTATCTCTCTGATGGGTTTGTTATGTTTTTTCAGCCTAATGATGGCTTGCTTCACTGATAGTGACAGCTCTTTGGATCTCATATTGAGAGTTGACAGCAACAGATTCCAAATGCAAATAGCACACTTGAAATGAACTCTGGACCTTATATCTGCTCCTTGTAAATGGCATCTGACCTGAATCCGATTGAGCATGCATTTCACTTGCTGAAGACAAAACTAAAGGGAAAATGCCCCAAGAACAAGCAGGAACTGAAGACAGTTGCAGTAGAGGCCTGGCAGAGCATCACCAGGGATGAAACCCAGCGTCTGGTGATGTCTATGCATTCCAGACTTCAGGCTGTAATTGACTGCAAAGGATTTGCAACCAAGTATTAAAAAGTGAAAGTTTGATTTATGATTGTTAATCTGTCCCATTACTTTTGGTCCCTTAAAAAGTGGGAGGCACATATGCAAACTGTTGTAATTACTACACCGTCACCTGATTTGGATGTCAATACCCTCAAATTAAAGCTGAAAGTCTGCAGTTAAAGCACATCTTGTTCGTTTAATTTCAAATCCATTGTGGTGGTGTATAGAGACAAAAAGATTAGAATTGTGTTGATGTCCCAATGGACCTGACTGTATTTTGATATTTCATAAGATTTTTAATTTTTTCCCCTTTTCTTATTACTCCTTCCTTTTTTTCTTGTGTACCCTTACTCCTCCCCAGGGTGTGTGCAACTTTACAGCTCTTGAGCATATTTGGTGCGCATATTTAGTTTTCAACCCTACCATGGCACTCTTAAATGTGCTCATTCTTAATGTACAGGGTCTTAACATTCCACAAAAATGAACTAAAGCTTTTCATTCCTTGGCAACTAGGAAAGCACACATAATATGTCTCCAGGAAACCCATTTTACTGTACATCAACCCCTAAATACTTTAGCTCATTATATCCCATATATATTTTCACAGCTTCAGCTAAGACCTAACAGCGCGGAGTATTAGTGGTTTTCCACCGTACAACTCCTTTCTCTATCCTGGCAGAGATCAAAGACCCTGAAAGGTGGTATCTCATACTCACAGGATATTTACTTGATTCTCCAATTACAGTTGTTTCCTACTATGCCTCAAACACAACTCCATCCTGTTTCCTTACACATCTACTTCAAGTGGTTGAAGCTCATAAATTAGGTACGGTTCTAATATGTGGAGATTCGAACCAAGTCCTTTATCCGTATCTGGATAAATCCCCCTTCCCCATTGCCCTTAGTCCAGAGGCATTCATTTCAACAACTACTCCAACAATACACCTTGATAGAGTCATGGCAAGAGACAAACCCCACAAAATGTCAATACACCTTTTACTTTCATCCTCATAAATCTTTTTTTCAAATTGGTCATATATTAATTACAATAGGTATGACTCCTGAGCTTCTATCTTCATCGATCATCCCATTCCCATGGACTGATCATAGTGCCGTATTTACTACTTTAATATCCCCAATCCCTAAGACTCATGGCCCTACATGGTGCATCAATGATACTATTCTATCCCACCCAACTCATTCAGCTGATTTAGAAATAGCTCTGAAAGACTACGTAACTAATAACTCAACTCCTGATGTTTCCCTATTGACACTCCGGGAGGCCAACAAGACGGTGCTCCGAGGAGCTTGTATCTGTCAAGCGTCTTTTCTTAAAAAAGAAAGGCACCAGTTACAACAAAAACTGGAAGCAGAATTCAATTCTCACACACTTTTTCAATTGAACTCTACCCCCGTGGCTAGGTTGCAACTTGATAAAGCACGACTTGATCTTGATCTGGTTTTATCAGATTCTGCTGATAGAATTTTAAGCAAGTCAAGTCACACCTTTTATCTTAGAGCTAATAAGCCTGATACACTCTTAGCCCATACCCTTAACATCTAGATCGCCCTTCTAAACCAATAAGATTGAAGCTGTCCCGAGACACATATTCAAGTAACCCTGTAAAGATTCTTCATACTTTCCAAAACACCTTGCTTCCCTATATAAAAGGGAAGGCTCTTTAGACCAGACAACGGCAAATTCTTTTTTCTCTCAAATAATATTATCAGCTATGCCTGCGACTTATCGTGACAAACTTGAAAATCCAATTACCACCAACGAAATCTTTTTGGCTATTAAAGCTCTCAGACCGAATAAGCGTCCAGGTCCTGATGGCTTTTCGGCCACATATTATAAAAAGTTTGCACAGATTTTGACTCCGTTATTGACTAACGCCCTTAACTCTCTTCATTTTTTCTCAATAAATTTTTATTGGGAGTATAAAGGTATACACAAAAAAGGTGGACGTGCCTAAGGGGGGGTCCGCTCCTGCTCGTCCATATACGCCATGCCTTACGAAAGCCCTCGTGCCTCATGGCGTTCATCGCCAAAATGCATTCAACAGTATAGTTTTGGTCTATCGATTTTTCCCCATCTGAGAGGTGGTGCGCTAAAGCAGTATATGAGATATGACTGATTTGTGCAAGCGTAGAGATCTATTCTTATGTGTAGGAGAGCGAGGGCAGGATTGAGTTTAGTCAAGATTCCTGTGCATGTGGATATTAGTTGAAATATGCGATTCCAGAAGCTAGTGAGGTTGGGGCATTCCCAAAAGGAGTTTAAAAGGTTTCATACCCAGCCATAGTTGGGGATAGGGGGGGGGGAGAATTTTGCCATCCTGTAGGGGGTGTAATACCACCTGTTAGTAATGGTCAAAGTCAGCTCCACATGGCTGGTGCAATGTGTGGCTTGGGAAATTGACCTGAAGGCAGCTTGCCATTGAGATGGTGAATAGGTTTCACAGAGATCATTTTCCCATTTGAGCATTGAGCTGAACTTGCTAAAGATGTGTTTGTCCTGGAGTATGTTATAAAACAGGGAGATTTATTTGTCCCTACAATTATTTGAGAGGTTGAATTCCCACGCTTTGGAGTGCAAACTGAATTTAGGGATAGGATTTTTAGTTAATATTAATTAATATTCTCATGCAGGTGAACTGCAGCTTCAAAGGTAATTTGTATTTGCTTGATAGCTCTTCTAGGTTATAAGGAGCATTACCCTTAAGGAGATCTGTTGCATAGTAAATACCATAGGGCAATAATGTGGTCTGTACGCCGCTCTTCCCTGGCCTCCCGTCCCACCGGGAGACCGAAGCATCCATCCGGCGCGTCTGCTGGCTATGTGGAGTCCTGATAGAAGCCGCAATCGGCTTTGATCAGGTCTCCTTAGTGAAATGGGCAGCACAGTGGTGTAGTGGAGAGCACTTTCGCCTAGCAGCAAAAGGGTAGCTAGTTCAGATCCCAACCATGACACTACCTGCCTGGAGTTTGCATGTTCTCCCTGTGCCTGCGTGGGTTTCCTTCGGGTACTCTGGTTTCCTCCCACACTCCAAAGACATGCTGGTAGGTTATTTGGATCCTGTCTAAATTGGCCCTAGTATATGTATGAATGTGAGTTAGGGACCTTAGATTGTAATCTCCTTGAGGGCAGGGACTGATGTGAATATACAATGTATATGTAAAGCACTGCGTAAATTGATGGCGCTATATAAGTACCTGAAATAAATAATAAATAAATACATTCCGGAAGCAACATCACAACGTCACTTCCGGTTTACTCTGCAAAAAATGGTGCCAATTTTTAAAAAACCACTGTATTCAGAATCATGTTTTTTGGCGATCTGAATACTTTTAAGTGCAAAGGAAGGATTGGGGGTCTTTTAGACCCCAGATCCCTCCATAAAGAGTACCTGTCACCACATATTACTGTCACAAGGGATGTTTACATTCCTTGTGACAGCAATAAACGTGATCAGATTTTTTTTTTAAAGGAACATTGCTAAAAAAAAATAAATAAATAAAAACATTTTTAAAACGCCACCATCCCCGCGAGCTCGCGCAGCAAAGAAAACGCATAGGTAAGTCACGCCCGCATAAGGAAACGGTGTTCAAATCACATATGTGAGGTATCGCTGCGATCGCAATAATTTTAGCACCTCTGTAACTCAAAACTGGTAACATGACATGTTGGGTATCAATTTATTCGGTGTAACAATATCTTTTCACACTATACAGGGTGGGCCATTTATATGGATACACCTTAATAAAATGGGAATGGTTGGTGATATTAACTTCCTGTTTGTGGCACATTAGTCTATGTGAGGGAGGAAACTTTTCAAGATCGGTGGTGACCATGACGGCCATTTTGAAGTTGGCCATTTTGAATCCAACTTTTGTTTTTTCAATAGGAAGAGGGTCATGTGACACATCAAACTTATTGGGAATTTCACAAGAAAAACAATGGTGTGCTTGGTTTTAATGTAACTTTATTCATTCATGATTTATTTACAAGTACAAAAACCCGGTATTGGTTTTTACTGACCATAAAAACAACATATGCTGTGAAGATAAGAGATGTGCAGCACCTGAAACTACGGATACTGGAAGCCTGTGCTAGCATTTCTCCTGCGGTGTTGCTATCAGTGTGTGAAGAGTGGGAGAAGAGGGTTGCATTGACAATCCAACACAATGGGCAGCACATTGAACACATTTTATAAGTGGTCAGAAACTTGTAAATAACTCATGAAAGCATAAAGTTACGTTAAAACCAAGCACACCATTGTTTTTCTTGTGAAATTCCCAATAAGTTTGATGTGTCACATGACCCTCTTCCTATTGTAAAAACAAAAGTTGGATTCAAAATGGCCGACTTTAAAATGGCCGCCATGGTCACCACCCATCTTGAAAAGTTTCCCCCCCTCACATATACTAATGTGCCACAAACAGGAAGTTAATATCACCAACCATTCCCATTGTATTAAGGTGTATCCATATAAATGGCCCACCCTGTAGAATAAAATTGGGCTAACTTTACTGTTTTCTTATTTTTTAGCTTAAAAAAGTGATTTTTTTTTTTTTAAAAAGCCGCTTATAAGGTGCAAATACGGTGCAACAAAAATGATTGCAAAGACTGCCATTTTATTCTCTAGGGTGTTAGAAAAAATATATATAATGTTTGGGGGTTCTAAGTAATTTTCTAGCAAAAAATACTGATTTTAACTTGTAAACAACAAGTGTCAAAAATGGCTCCGGGCTGAAGTGGTTAATAGTTGCCATCTCAGAATGTGAAAAATTTAGATGTGCAGGAATACATTCTGGCAAGACTGCCTTGTTATTCCAATGGCACAGTTTGCTCAGATGACTACAGAAAGGCTGTGCTGACATAATCATTCCTTAGGCCAAAGGGCTGAATTCAAGCCCTTTCATATCAGTCAGGTCCGTTGAGGTGCATTTATCATCCATTGTGTTAAGACAGCCCATTCATTTACATGGGCTGCCCAACATAGCACAACAGATGAAAAATCATAACTGCTGCATTTTTGCACAAAGCAATGCACAGTAGAGCATTACTACAGGTTAAGGTGCTCTGAAATAGCGGTGCATTATGAAGGTGTGCTGGAAGCACACTAATGCACATATTGTTGTATAAATGGGCCCTTAATATTTTTTTTAATCAAAAAAAATGTTTATTGTGCCAGTAAACCAACAACAGAGGTACAAACAATGTAAAAGATATGAAGAGTATGGTGCAAAATAAATATTGCATAACAGTTAGTAGGCTCAGTTCAAGAAAAGCAGGTAGTTTAACCTGATTAAAATACTGTATCCAAATTGACCTAAGGAGATTGCCTTATGTAAGCGTGCAAAATGGCATAATGGCACATTTAATACAAAAAAAGAAAAAAATAACATCAACAAAACAAACTATAAAAGGAAAACAAAAATGAAAAAAGCAACGGCCAGAGGGCCATACTCAGTATTCCCTTTTTGCTATCCAACAGGAGGAAAATTCAAACAACCTCCATATGAGAGAATAGGTAGTACTAGTCTGAATCATCTTTACCTATTTATGTGGGAACCCCAAAGTGTAGTTGGTGACCATTCAAATAGAATATGCTGAAGATCATGGTAGCTTCACACCTGTAGCAGCCTATGCATGACCAGTTGGGGGGGGGGGGGGGGGGGCAAGTCCTGGGGTCTCTAACCATGCCTGCCAAATATAACAGAATTTATGAATAGCATTTCTGTGCTGATACGTCAATTTTTCCCTTATAAGAATAAAATTAACCTGATCAATCCAGTGTTTCATAGTTGGTGTGTGTGGAAACAAACAAAAACAGGCAATTTGTTTATGGGCAATATACAAGAGCCTGAGTACTGCTATATATCACCGTGCTCACTGCTAATATCAAGTTCAATGAATTACTTCATTCAAAATTGCATACCAATAGTCCCAAATTCATATAGTGAATATCAAACCATTTAAAAAAGTGAAAAATGTAGAAAAAATATGTATAAAAAAGTTCATATGCTCAATTGCAATAGTGGCCCTTCTTTCTTCACCATATAAAGTGATTCAAATGCATATAAAGTGACTGTGCTCTCCACCACCAGTGCTCCTGGCTGCTCACCTCAATCTCTGACCCCTGTTTTACCAGTAGGCCAGATCAAGCATTCCCTCTCTGGGGGAAATCAGAAATCTCTCGTGGGTTGGTCCTCTGTCTCCCTTGTACAAGTTCTCAGCTCTCTTTCCCAATCAAAGCATGGCAATTTACAGTAGTGCAAACTTGACAGGCAAAAACATCTCTCTGTACACATTTTGTACACCAGAATGGCCATGGGAAGACGTCAGAAATTTAGACTTCTTCCCCCAAACAGACCAAACAGAAATTGGCCTGGTCTCGGTGGACAATATACAAATTTTCAAATAAACCTGGCACTCTTCTCGCGAGTGCGGCCCACACACGCAGACTTATATCCCACACATCACTTCACCTTCAGGACAAAAACTGTCTGGGTCGGATGACATGGCTGCAGAATTTTATTCTTTTTTCCATGGCTTATATAATTTAGACCCGACACCTTCCCCGGAAGCTTCCCTGGATCACACTGCCAATATTCGCTCTTATATCGAGTCCTCTGGCTTGCCATGCCTCCCCTCTTCAGTGCGAGAACAACTAGAGGCACCCATTATGGAGGAGGAACTGGGCAAAGCTCTGGCTTAGGCCAAACCAAAGAAGGCACCAAGGCCCGATAGCCTGACAGTGCCTACAAGACGTTCTCTGCTGCACCTTCGCCCGCGCCTAGTAACCGCCCTCAACTCTCTGGTTGAGGGACAGGCGATGCTGGCAGACGCTCTCAGAGCATTCACCTCCCTGATACCCAAAGAGGCCAAGGATCTGGCCCAGTGTGGCAGTTACCATCCCATTGCATTACTTAATGCCGATTTAAAACTTTTTGCAAGGATTTTAGCTAATAGACTATTGCCCCATATACCGAGCCTAATACACAAGGACCAGGCGGGATGTGTCCCTCTTTGTGAGCCCCAGGACAATACTCTTCGTGTCTTCAACCAGCTAGGATCTCCAAGAAACTGCTTATTTTGCTCTCCACAGATGCAGACAAAGCGTTTGATAGGGTCCACTGGTCCTTCATCCGAGCAACAATATTGGTCACATATTGGTCTAGGGTCCTCCATGCTAAGTTCGATCTCTGCTCTCTACTCATGACCCTCTGCAGCTGTTAAGGTCAATGAGACAAGGTCCAACTTTTTTGATATATCCAATGGGCTGAGGCAAGGCTGCACCCCTCCCCCCCTTATATTTATACTGACATTGGAACCTTTTCTCTGCACGGTCCGGGCTAATCCCAATAGTTCTGACTACCGCAAACCTTCTGGAGACCACAAGGTGGCAGCGATCGGCGACAACTTCATCTTTTTTCCTTACGGAATCACTTACCGCTTTACCGAACCTCCTACAGGCCCTGAAGACATATGGAATTTTGTCCCACTTTAAAATTAATCGTGGCAAATCTTCAGCACTTAATATATCAGTGGATGCGGTGGTGATTCAAGGTATTCAGCCTTCCTTCCCCTTCCACTGGGCTTCCACAGCGATAAAATACTTGGGCACCAACATCACTCCAGACCCGTCCAATCTGTACAAATCCAGTTTGAACTACTCCTCTCTAGAATGAAGGAGGACTTGTCACATTGGCATTCTTTGACTCTGACCTGGTTCGGCCGTTGCAATGCTCTCAAAATGACAGTGTTGCTGCAGATACTTTATCTATGGCTTCCCTCTAATTTCTTCCGTACTGTTTGTTCACTGTTTCGGAAATTTGTTTGGTCACATTAGACGTTACGAAGAATGTCATTACCAAAGGGTTTGGGGGGCCTCGCTCTTCCAGACATTCGGTCGTATTACAGGGCGGTACATCTCAACCGGATAGTAGACTGGCATTGCCATGGGGATGCCAAGCTTTGGGTCTTCATGGAGTTAGAAGATTCTCAGGGCACCGTTTGGAGTTGGCCATGGATTTCCCCTCCTATTCCTAGAGAGCTGTGTGCGCATCCTACATTGGGTAGCACATTACAGGTCACTAGGGAAATGTTCCGAAACTCTACCATCTCTACACTTCCATCGCCTATGGTCCCCATTTCTTGTAATCCTGATTTCATCCCGGGCACTCAAGGTGAGCAATTCCTTTGCCTCAAAGGCGAGGGGTTTTCTCACTTGACGGACTTCCTAACGTCTACAGGGACTATCACGTCTGACTTAACTCATCTTACTGACCCCCCTCTGGACTTTTGGTGTGGATTACAACTACGCTCCTTTCTTTGCCGCTGCTCCCGTTCCCCAAGTGTCCTGCATCCACTTACCTGCTTTGAATCCATATGTCACAAAGGTGAACCGATACGTTACTCCCTTTCATTACTGTATTCCTCCATCCAGGGGAAGACTTCATCCCTTCATTTCTTACCCAATGGAAAACCGATTTGGCTTTGAATCTTACCCCTGCCCAAAGACAAAAGAACCTTAATTTTGCCCAAAAGTCATCCATGGCCACGAGGATTCAGGAGACGAGTTATAAGGTCCCTACCTAATGGTACAGGGTCCTTTCCCAGCTTCAACGCATATATCCCTAGGTGCCAAACTCTTGTTCGCGTTGTGGTGCAGATGGGGGGGGCTATGGTCCACATTTTTTGGGAATGTCACAAAATCCAACAGTTTTGGCATGATGTAACCACTATTATCAAACAACTTACAGCTGTCAATCTACAAACCAACCCTGCGGCGTGCTTGCTGCATCTGAAGGATTGACCAATGAAAAAGTACAAATCTTTTCTCGCAAAGCAACTTCTGAATGCCGCGAAGGCCTGTATCCCACTTCACTGGAGAGATGCTGACTCCCCCACCAAGGCTCTGTGGTGTGCTGAAGTTAATATACTTTGGGACATGGAGGAACTTACAGCCACGTTACATAACACGGAGGAGGTGTGCATGGAAACCTGGAGGTCATGGAATTACTTTGTGTTTATGGATGCCTACCTCTCCAAACTGTCCGCCGCCCAATGAGTGTATGTTTGCCCCTCTCAGTGAGTGTGCGTTTGCCCCGCTCTCCCTAGGGAGTGGGGTGGCTGGTACCTTCCCCCCTCCTTTCCCCGCACTCCTCCCCCTTCCCCTTCCTCCCTCTCCCCCTCCTTTTCCTATATTTTTCCCTCCCCCCCTACACCCCCCTTCCCCCCTTTTTGTTTTTTCCTCACTGATCTCAATCTGGAGTTTTCTTTTTTCCTTTCATCTCTATTTGGCTGTTGGAAAACTGACTTACCTTAACCACTTGAGGTCATCTCTATGCTGGCATGCTTGGCCTTGCCATGTGTGTCCGCTCCTGATACATTGTCGCTGTCCCACTGTGTGTGTCCGCCCGTTAATGGGGCAAGTGAGAAAATCTATACTACCATCAGGTTGTAGGATTACTACGATCTAACTTTCACCGTGATCACTATCTGCTAGCTGTTTTCTGTTAACTGGTCATTGGTTGAGGCTATATTGACGTATTTGGCTAACTACATTTACTGTTAACATCTTTGTATGAGTAGATGACTCTTACACACAAATAAAGGAATTACAAAAAAAAATTAGAACTTGAGACAAAACTTTTTTCTTTTTGGATAGAGTAATGGAAGGTTATAAGCCCTATCAATTTATGTTTTGCCATCTGCGTCCCATTTGGGAGATTCACCTTCACTTCCCATACTCTCCTGCCTTAGCTCATCTCTCATAACAGACCCTCATAGGAATGTCAGATAACGAAGTTGCTGTCAGGATCACATGAAAGAAAAATGATAGCTTTGTTACTTGATAGGTTGCAAGCAATCCAGATAGAATATCTGACTTTAACACTAAGCTAAGGCACAATAAAACTGTATGAGGAATAAACCCCCCATTTTTGGATCCATGATGGAAGTGAGGCATTCAGATACCTTCTGTTTTAACCCTTTCCCCCAAAAGGATGTACCTGTACGTTTTCTGGTTGAAGCTGCAGTCATGACCCCGGTATAATTTTTTTGCAGCTGGCGATGCTGAAAAATGTAAATGCAATCTAAGAAGCTAAAAAGACACTGGATTGCTTTTACATGCAGCATAAGGGAGTCCCCACCACCTTCCACTGTCTTCCTGGGTTCTCCCATCCATAGAGATGACTGAGGACCAGAACATCCCTGATCACTTCTTGGTCTAGGGCAGTGTTTCTCAACCTTTTACGGTGAAGTACCCCTGCAGGTCTAAAAAATTTTTCTAAGTACCCCTGTCTCGAGAAAGTTATCGTTTGGGTGTCATGGTTTCTGTGTGCGTGTGTAATGTCCGTATGTGTTTGTGATAATTTCTGTGTGTGTTTGTGATGGCTTTTGTTGGTGTGCAATATCACTGTATGTGTGCATGCTGCAATGACAGATACACACACAATCACAAATGAACACAATGACACCCACACATAATACAAAATTAACAGATAGGTAGACACATGCACATATATGAAGCCTACCAGTGCAGTGCCCACCAAATGCAGCCTCATCAGTGCAATGCCCACCATATGCAGCCTCATCAATGCAATGCCCACCATATGCAGCCTCATCAGTGCCGTACCCACCAAATGCAGCATCATCAGTGCAACGCCCACCAAATACAGCCTCATCAGTGCAATGCCCACCAAATACAGCCTCACCAGTGCAATGCCCACCATATACAGCCTCATCAGTACAGTGCCCACCATATGCAGCCTCATCAGTGCAGTGCCCACCATATGCAGCCTCATCAGTGCAGTGCCCACCAAATACAGCCTCATCAGTGCAGTGCCCACCATATGCAGCCTCAGCAGTGCAGTGCCCACCAAATGCAGCCTCATCAGTGCAGTGCCCACCTTATGCAGCCTCATCAATGCATTGCCCACCAAATGCAGCCTCAGCAGTGCAGTGTCCACCACATGCAGCCTCATCAGTGCAGTGCCCACCCCCACCAAATGCAGCCTCATTAGTGCAGTGCCCACCAAATGCACCCTTATCAGTGCAATGCCCACCAAATGCACCCTTATCAGTGCAATTCCCACCAAATGCAGTACAGACCCCCCTCCACTAAGTATAGACCCCCCATCTGTATAAACCAGCCCCCTCTTCCATCAGTGCAGCCCCCCCCAGGATAAACCACCCCCTCCTCCATCAGTGCAGACCCCCTCAGGATAAATCCCCCCTCCTTCATCAGTACAGAACCCCTCATGATAAACCACCCCACTCCATCAGTGCATACCCCTCTCCCTCAGGATAACCCCCCTCCATCAAAGACCACCCCTTAGGATAACCCCTCTATCAGTGCAGACCCCCTCCCTCAGGATACCCCCCCTCAAAAAGTGCAGACCCCCTTCCCTCAGGATCACCCCTCTCCACCAGAGCAGACCCCCCTCCTTCAGGATAACCCCCACCATCAGTGTAGACCCCCCTCC
>BLSH010037332.1:1347412-1359367 GCA_018402905.1 Glandirana rugosa
ACGGGGGGGGGGGGCTTTGATCGTCATCGTCATAATAAATGATAGTCCGACCGGCGCGGTTCTCTCCGAGACAACGGACAGAAGTGCGTGCGTCGCGATCTCTTCTACCTCCCTCCTCCACCCACCTCGACACGGCGACCGGACCGGAGATGACAACATGAGACGTCACGTGACCAGCAGTGGCTCAGATATGACTGACGTCACTGGTTGCTAGACGCCAGTCGGCACAGGCGCTAGCAACCAGTGCACTGCAGAGTACAACAGTAGAGGCCAGGCCAGCGGCACAGCTCCACCCACCTCCTCCCTCCATCTTCTCTAGCGCTGCGTGCGTGAAGACAGGCAACAGAGCCTCTCTTGGCGCGGCCAGCCTGATAGTAAATAATACTGCTACTGCTAGTTTCGGGGGGGGGGGGCAATTGCCCCGTTGCCCCCCCCCGGATCCGCCTCTGGCCCTAATATTGTAAAGCGCTGCGCAAACTGTCGGCGCTATATAAATCCTGTATAATAATAATATATAATTTCTAAAAAAGAGAAATGCATGAGCAGATATTTGACAATACATAATCATATACAAAGCATAAACAATCCGGAGTCAAGCTATCCTGTGAACCAAATAGCATTGATCAGGGCAAATAGACTTACATTAAAGGGGTTACATGCCAATAGGGTGGCCTCCCTAAAGATCCTAATCCCCCAATGCTGACTCTCCAGCAATCAATTTCAGCTGATGTTTGACACATTTTTAGATGTTGTTATCTGTCAATCTTTAGGTGGCGGATTTTAGAAATATGTTTAGTAAAATTTGTATTTTTTAAAGAAATATTCAGATTGTATGGTTCATACGTACCGTTAAAGTCCATTGTTGCCTCCAATTTTGTTTCCTCATCTACAGTATAAATTAGGACTTTGGTACATCTCGGTACTAGACCTATTTAGTGGCTCTTGATTTAGTTACTAAAGAGGAAGAGTTACTCTACCAACATGTGACATTTAAATGCCATTTAGGACTATAAATAGTCCTCTCTCCATGTCCTTCCTTAGCCAACACCCCTGATGACATCTGACCTATGATGAAACGCATTGGGAGGAGCCAAGGACGGGACGTGGGAGCGGATGTGGAGACGCGGTGGCCATCTTGTTGGTTGGGGGAGTGCTGGTAGCTCCTGTTGAACGCACAGAGACCTGTACTGCTTCATCTATATGTGAGTGTGAATTTAACTTTTTATGCCTAATAAATTTGTTACTTTATACTGCATCATGAGGGTATTTTCTGTTTGAATTCACATATGATACCGTATGGAGCATGAAGACTGGGATAGTGTGCATTTGTAGCTGATCTATGAGCTACGTGACTGCTATCTTCCCTGCTGACTACCTTACTAAGTGCCAAGCTGGTCTGACCTCTGTTGTGGGGGTCTACTACATCTGGTAAGGATCAGTGTGTCCGGGTGTCGGTGGTGGTCCTTACCCTTTTACCTTCTGAACGGTATCTACCTTTCTGGTACTCTGCTGAACTCTTGCTTGGAAAGTTTTGTTGACCTCTGTGGCGGGGGTCTCTCTTATCTGGTAAGGGTCACTGGGTGTGGATATCGGTGGTGGTCCCTATTTTTTCCTCTCTTTCTATCTCGGATATGGTTCATCCCCTTTGATAGATATTTATCATCCATATTACGTACTACACCATGAGAGCTCTTCTTTCTTTTTAAATTACTTCGAGGAATAGAGCTGTTGATTCCCCATTGGAATTCAATCATCCATTTTGGGCTGCTTCTTTGATGCGGAGTTGGGACTGTGGAAGGCTCATTTGACCTCTGTGATGGGGGTCAACTCTAGTCGGTAAGGGGCAGTACAAGTGGTTTTGGATATCTAGGCTTCCCTTCTGTCTTGCATTTCTTGTGGACTAAATTTCTTCTACAGGACCCTATGTTATTTGGATTTTTTCAAATATTTGGAACTCGGAATTTTAGCACTGCACTAATTACTATTATTTCCTGGATGATGTTCGGTTCAACATTTTTTGTGCTAGCTGCTTTCTAAACTGCATTTGTATTCCAGCGTGGCACTTTCCTGTATATATTCTGAAATTTAAATGACCTACAGTCAGGTCCATAAATATTGGGACATCGACACAATTCTAATCTTTTTGGCTCTATACACCACCACAATGGATTTGAAATGAAACTAACAAGCTGTGCTTTAACTGCAGACTTTCAGCTTTAATTTTAGGGTATTTACATCCAAATCAGATTAACGGTGTAGGAATTACAACAGTTTGTATATGTGCCTCCCACTTTTTAAGGGACCAAAAGTAATGGGACAATTGGTTGCTCAGCTGTTCCATGTCCAGGTGTGTGTTATTCCCTCATTATCCCATTTACAAGGAGCAGATAAAAGGTCCGGAGTTAATTTCAAGTGTGCTATTTGCATTTGGAATCTGTTGCTGTCAACTCTCAATATGAGATCCAAAGAGCTGTCACTATCAGTGAAGCAAGCCATCATTAGGCTGCAAAAACAAAACAAACCTATCAGAGAGATAGCAAAAACATTAGGTGTGGCCAAATCAACTGTTTGGAACATCCTTAAAAAGAAAGAACGGTGAGCACAGCAACAACTGTGGTGGATGACCGAAGAATTCTTTCCCTGGTGAAGAAAACACCCTTCATAACAGTTAACCAAATCAAGAACACTCTCCAGGAGGTAGGTGTATGTGTGTCAAAGTCAACAATCAAGAGAAGACTTCACCAGAGTGAATACAGAGGGTTCACCACAAGATGTAAACCATTGGTGAGCCTCAAAAACAGAAAGGCCAGATTAGAGTTTGCAGAACATCTAAAAAAGCCTTCACAGTTCTGGAACAAAATCCTATGGACATATGAGACCAAGATCAACTTGTACCAGAGTGATGGGAAGAGAAGAGTATGGGGAAGGAAAGGAACTGCTCATGATCCAAAGCATACAACCTCATCAGTGAAGCATGGTGGTGGTAGTGTCATGGCGTGGGCATGTATGGCTGCCAATGGAACTGGTTCTCTTGTATTTATTGATGATGTGACTACTGACAAAAGCAGCAGGATGAATTCTGAAGTGTTTCGGCAATATTATCTGCTCATATTCAGCCAAATGTTTCAAAACTCATTGGGCGGCGCTTCACAGTGCCTGAAGCATACTGCGAAAGCAACCAAAGAGTTTTTTTAAGGGAAAGAAGTGGAATGTTATGCAATGGCCAAGTCAATCGCCTGACCTGAATCCAATTGAGCATGCATTTTACCTGCTGAAGACAAAACTGAAGGGAAAATGCCCCAAGAACAAGCAGGAACTGAAGACAGTTGCAGTAGAGGTGTGGCAGAACATCACCAGGGATGAAACCCAGCGTCTGGTGATGTCTATGCATTCCAGACTTCAGGCTGTAATTGACTGCAAAGGATTTGCAACCAAGTTTTAAAAAGTGAAAGTTTGATTTATGATTGTTAATCTGTCCCATTACTTTTGGTCCCTTAAAAGGTGGGAGGCACATATACAAACTGTTGTAATTCCTACACCGTTCACCTGATTTGGATGTAAATACCTTCAAATTAAAGCTGAAAGTCTGCTGTTAAAGCACATCTTGTTCGTTTCATTTCAAATCCATTGTGGTGGTGTATAGAGCCAAAAAGATTAGAATTGTGTCGATGTTCCAATATTTATGGACCTGACTGTATGTAAGTTAATAAAAAAAAAGGTTATGCCAATTTTTGCATTATTTTCAGTACAGCTTATATATTTATAAAAGTGTGGTGCATATCAGTGCATAATCAATCACACACCTTGTCTTAAATTTACATAAACTCATGTGATTTTCCATAAATGTGTGTACAACACACAGAAAAGATAGATAAAATAAATAAATAAAAAATAATCAAAAGTCCACTAAAAATGTGACACACTCCTTCAATGGTGGATACAAAAACATAACGTGTGTATCTATAAGAACTTCACCTCCTCTCTATTCCATGATCAAGTCACCAAAAAACTTTTTTACTGTACACCTGTTGTCACACCAACACCCAACATGTACTCTCACATGTTATCTTGTTAGGAGGTTTATCTTGTTAGGGTGAAGCAATAGGAGATTTTTGTTGTTCCACCAAAAATATTCAGCAAAGAATGCTGTAGTTTGTGGATCCATGGGAGCCATATTTCGTGAAAGGTATCTAATTTGAGAAATAAAGTATACAATCTTTGTTAAAAATTGCTTTTTGATTACTTTTAACCCTATGGGTCACGTGGGTGTTCCGATCAGGTCTGCTTGTTCGTTTTTCAGGCGGACCTGACCAGAACTCCATTCAGCCCTGACATCCACCGATATCCGATCCTGTCCGTGAAATCCGGATGGATGGAAAGCCTATTTTCCATCCGTCTGGAGAATCGGATAGTCTTGGATGAAAACGGACAGGCGGATCCATTTTCATCCATAGAGGAGAGAGGGGGCTCTGACAGGTCCATCTCCGCACAGTCTGGAGAATCGGATAGTCTCGGATGAAAACGGACAGGCGGATCCATTTTTATCAATAGAGGAGAGAGGGGGCTCTGACGGGTCCATCTCCGCACAGTGAGCGGAGACAAATCTGTCATCCTCCTGCTCAGGGAGGATCACCGGATCGATCCCTGCTGAGCAAAGCGGAGTCCTTACACCGACAAGGACCCTACTACAGTTAAACCATGTTCTAATTTCTTTTTTTATATTGCTTTTCTTATTCCATAACATGATGTACAATGCTTCAGAACTGTATTACTGTAGATTGCAATTTTGACTGAACTTTGAAATCTAAATCTAATTTAAAAGAAAGAAACAAAATGTAGGAAAAAAAAAATAAAAATTCTAGGACAAGCCTGATTAATACTCAAATCAAATTAAAGACAGATAGTGGACATAGAACACACGATATTATTACAATGATTATTATTATTAATATTTTTGAAAAACGCGTTATGGATTAATAAAGTCTAAAGTCAAACTTTTTCCAAGCCTTTTTTTGGCTACATCACTACACAGTAGATCCGTCAGGTGGTAATAACTTATTTAAAGAATTGTAAAACGTAGACTTAATGCTCTTTTCAGACATTGGTCAAGCACCATAATTAAGAAATCATACTGTGATCCAAGCAGCAGTTTCTGAAAAAAAAATTCTCTGCCCTCTAGGTAAAAATGTCAGGTTATTCCCCTCACTGCTTGAGTCTGCCTTCGAATTACAATCTTCTCAGCAATGTGCAAGCAACAAAATCAAGCTCTACAGTAGACGGAGGAGTTAATCCAAAGCTGATTTCCTTGTCCGTCTGCTTCAAGTGCCCATATTCCATGTTTCCCTCCTTAATATCAGACCTGGATTTCCTGTAAGTGGCTTTTTTTTTAAACCTGAAAATCAGCACTTCTGAATTTTTAGAGACATTAATTGTCTTCATCAGATAAGGATGTAAGCTTAATCTTTACTCTTTCCATTTTCTTTAAAGCATCGTTTTCGATTTTATCCCCGTAACCGGAGACCCTGGCAGCGGCAACAGCAGCATATGAAAGAATCTGATCAGAATGACAGGATCATTATTCAGACTGATAGTGGCACTTAGCAATCATGCACAACTTGATTGCCGAGTATACAATTACCCAATTACAATTGGTGGAGATCTTAACTGAGCTGCACTATACAGTATCACAGCTACATAGTATGCCCTTTGCCTTACAAATCCCAAAGATTAACTGTGTCTGTCGGGGACACCTGTCAGTACATTACTCTTCACATTTTGTACAAAGAATTGACATTTAAAATGTAATATTTTTGAATGGAACCTGCACCCAAATGGTCTAACTGGCTTTTAAACATGTGTGGTTCCTTTCGTTCCGAATTAATATTCGGACAAATTTTTCCTTATTCTGAGATTTGGATATATCCAAATACCCAAATTACAATATAAACAAATTTTACCAACAAAATTCGGACTGAAATTCAAATCAAATTTTACATCGAACTTAAGTCGAATTCTAACTGTACACATATTGCTGAAATCATAGACTTTGTTATTAGAGTACCATTTCGAAATAATGCTGTTTTTGGTAAACCAAAGGTGATTTAAAGAGTCATTGTAATCATTTGATGAAGATTTTTCTTTTGTTTGTTCACTTTGCCACTTTAGAATAAAAAAAAAAATCTAAAGTCTTCGATTCGACGGATTCAAAAGTTATTGATGCAAACGCTTTGAATAAAAAAAAAAAATGGTAAATTTGAAGAAAATTTGACATAAAACAAAATCCAAATCCCGAATATGAATTTAACGAATCAACTGAATTTAATGAAACAAAATAACTAGATTGACGAATCGAAACAAAACAAAAAAAATGTTTTCGTCATGCACATGTCTTCTGGCATTTGGAAATAATTTATTTGCTTTGGAAAAGTATCAAGGAATAGTCAAGGTTCATGCCAAGTTGACCAGACAGGTGATCTAACTTCCTTTTGCTGATTCCATGACTCAAGGAAGTAGGCTGATAACATGTCCTACCTATTGCATCCTTACGTCTTCTTAACCAACCCTCTAGCACTCAGCATTATGTCAGAAGACCACATTCTAAACAATTTTGTACATATGTTTTTGATTTTTTTATCATAAGTAGATATACTCCAAGAGAAAATGAGTCATACAGATTTTATTCAGGGAAATCCAATGTAATGTTAATGCATTGCAAACTTGTTTGCTGATTTACAGTAGAACAAAAATGCTTGGTTGAAGGTAGAGAAGGAAGGACTCAAACTGTTTTGCAGATCCCTGGCTGCATTTAAATACTATGATGGGATATTCCCATGTACTTCAATAATGCCACGGTGGACACCACGTCAGGCAGGGTGAGGTTGATTTGCTAAAACTGGAGAGTGCAAAATCTGATACAACCCTGCATAGAAAGCAATCCGCTTCCAGTTTATTTTGTCTAAGCTTAATTGAACAAGCTGAAATTAGAAGCTGATTGGCTACGATGCACAGCTGCACCACATTTTACACTCTCCAGTTTTAGTAAATCAACCCCTATGGGTAGCTGAAAGTTCTGGGATAACATTTTGTTTTTGCCTTTCTCTACCTGAATTTGAGTGCCATCTTATTTATGATAAAAAAGGAGTTATGATGTGCACAATGGTGTTTGCTCTTTTACATTTTCTATACTGATCGAAGGGCTGGTGTAATAAGGAGTCCATCGGAGAGTTACTAGCCATGGCGAGAGGGGTGCTAGAGTGAACTGGATACCTACTGAGGGGTGCTTGAGTGAGCACCAGATTTAAATTTATAAGGGGCAAAAGGGGCAACTGCCCTGGGCCCCCTGACAGAAGCCCCCCCTATACAAAAATAATATAAAACAATATAAAAAATTCTATCATATAATACAAAATAAAATAATATAAAAATAAAAAATACTTTCTTTATTAACTGTTTCTTTGGGAGTAATATTTTGCAGGCCATCATCTGTAAGTTTTTACTCTGGGCTAGTATATTGTACCGTTTTTAAAAACACATTTTGGCAGTTCAAATGAACCACACATATGGGTTGATTTACTAAAGGGACAAAGACTGTGCACTTTGCAAAGTTGCAGTTGCTCCAGAGCTTAATAAATGAGCAGAAGCTCTGCTGACTTCTATCATCCAATCATGTGCAAGCAAAAAAATTTTATTTTATTTTTTTTCTTTTGTTTCAAACATTTTATTGAAATTGAAATACAAAATCATAAAGAGTATAAGACGAGTTACAAAAGACCTGTTCCGAATGTCCATTTGTGAATACAGAACAAAAGCAAGCTTAAACATATTTTGGATCATTACATTGGTGCAATAACCAGCATTTCGTCTTAATCTTGTCTACAAGAACAGTGTGCAAAACGGGTTTGCACAACAGGGATGGGGGGGTGTGCAGAGTTCCAAATCTTATACCCTGGTAACAATAAGGGTAGTAAAAGCTTTCCTGAGTGATGTCCCTGTGTCGTCTGCTTGTTGGGGATTTGCGGTGGTCAATATAATTTTGTAATCCATGGCCGATGTCCAACCTAATGCACCTTCAAGTAGAAACCCGAGGTCGCCCACCACCCCGACTGGAAACTATACTGTGGGGGCATTCTCGGGTCCCACTTGTTTTTGGACCATGGCTATTTGGTCTAGGTCTGTGGATGATAGTTGGGTTGGTATGACATTTGGGGATAAACCTCAAGTGTTCCAAGGTGTCTTGTGGTACCCTGAAAGGAGGGGAATGGTATACTAAACGGGGATCTCATATAGCAGGTGTAAACAGTTAAGGTAAAATGTGAAGAGGGTTATAGAAAAGTGTTAGAATGAAAAGAAGGTGACTATAATATCAGTGTCTCCCTTCACCTCTCCCCCACTGCTCACTCCGCTTCCGCTTTCTTGTATGGGATTTACATATTCCCTATTGGGGCCTAAATATGCTCTAGCGCTCCAAACGTTGAGACTACTTATCTTTGAAATGACCGTCACCCGAGGCGGTGTACGGGGGGTCTGTTCCTAAAATATTCTGTGTCTATGTGTGTTCCTATCTTGCGTAGTTTTGAGTTTTAGGGGTCAAAAATTTTTATTTTTATTTTCCTTGCATGTGATTGGGCACTCTTTGCAAAGGGAAGCCTTAACCCATTTCCTAAGCTGTGGAGCAACTGCATTTGCAGAGGGCAACTACACTTTGCAAAGTGCACAGTCCTTTAGTAAATCAACCCAATAGAGCACTATGATTGCATGTGTGTGTGCACACACATGACCTCAGAATGACATTGTGTCATGCATTTTGAAAATGTGTGACTGTCATTAAGATTGCAAACCAATTCTGTGTATGAGGGGCCCCCTGAACCTGAAGTACCCTGGTCCCCTAAAGTCTAAATCTGGCCCTAGCTGGAGTGACCTAAGAAGAGTGCTAGAAGTTGCCTATTACTTTATGATCATTGGGTGTGATATGACCATTTAAGAGATAAGTGGTCGCATGTATTTGGTGAATGTGCTATAATTAAATGCCCATGATGCACAGAATTGTGTAAAGAATAAATATTGTTGGCCTGTGTTGGATATATACCCTGAAGGATTTGTGATGAACTGCCATATATAGTGAATTATTACACATTAGGGTTGATTTACTAAAGGCAAATAGACTGTGCACTTTGCAAGTGTGGTTGCTCCAGAGTTTAAGAAAGCTCTATTGACTTCCACCATCCAATTTTTTGCAAGCAAAAGCAGTGTTTTTTTTTTTTTTTTCCATGCATGTGATTGGGTATTCTTTGTAAAGTGAAGCTTCCCCTCATTTACTAAGCTCTGGTTGCCTTTGGTAAATCAACCCTGTTGCTGTGGAGGGCCATTTAACACATACATTTCACTGTATATGATATGTGCACTATAGTGATTTCTTTATATTTTATTTCATAAATTATTAATTATAATTTTACAATGCTAGTTATTGGTTTATAACATCCCCCCGTACAGCCCTGGCCAAAAGTTTTGAGAATGACACTGCTTCTTCAGTGTTTTTAGATCTTTTTGTCAGATGTTACTATGGTATACTGAAGTATAATTACAAGCATTTTATAAGTGTCAAGGGCTTTTATTGACAATTACATTAAGTTTATGCAAAGAGTCAATATTTGCAGTATTGACCTTCTTTTTCAAGACCTCTGCAATTCACCCTGGCATGCTGTCAATCAACTTCTGGGCCACATCCTGACTGATGGCCACCCCCATTCTTGCATAATCAATGCTTGGAGTTTGTCAGTATTTGTGGGATTTTTTGCTCACCTGCCTCTTGAGGATTGACAACGCATTCTCAATGGGATTAAGGTCTGGGGAGATTCCTGGTCCAAAATGTTGAAGTTTTGTTTCACAAGCCACTTAGTTATCACTTTTGCCTTATGGAAAGGTGCTCCATCGTGCTGGAAAAGGCATTTTATTGTCACAAAACTGTTTTTGGATGGTTGGGAGAAGTTGCTCTCAGAGGATGTTTTTGTACCATTCTTTATTCACAGCTGTGTTCTTAGGCAAAATTGTGAGTGAGCCCACTCCCTTGGCTGAGAAGCAACCCCACACAGTCTCAGGATGCTTTGTTGTTGGCATGACACAGGACTGATGGTAGCACTCACCTTTTCTTCTCTGGACAAGGTTTTTTCTAGATGCCTTAAACAATCGGAAAGAGAGATGAAAATGGTCATCAGAGAAAATGACTTTCCCTCAGTCCTCATCAGTACAATCCCTGTCTGTCCCTAATGTTTTTCCTGGAGAGAAGTGGCTTATTTCTGGCCCTTCTTGACACCAGGCCATCTTCCGAAAGTCTTCTCCTCACTGTGCGTACAGATGAACTCACACCTGCCTGCTGCCATTCCTGAGCAAGCTCTACACTGGTGGTGCCCCGATCCCGCAGCTGAGTCAACTGTAGGAGATGGTCCTGGCTGGACTTGGGCACCCTGAAGCCTTCTTCACAACAATTGAACCTCTCTCCTTGAAGTTCTTGCTGATCCAATAAATGGTTGATTTAGGGGCAATCTTAGTAGCAGCAATATCCTTTGCCTGAGAGTCCCTTTTTGTGCAAAGAAATGATGACTGCATGTGTTTCCTTGTAGGTAACCATGGTTAACAGAGGAAGAACAGTGATTTCAAGCACCATTCTCCTTTTAAAGTTTCCAGTCTGTTATACTAACTCAATCAGCATTACAGAGTGATTTCCAGCCTTGTCCTCATCAACACCTGTGTTAATGAGAGAATCACTGACATGAGGTCAGCTGGTCCTTTTGTGGCAGGGCTGAAATGTAGTGGACATTTTTTGGGGGGATTAGGTTAATTTTTATGACAAAGAGGAACTTTGCAATTAATTGTAATTCATTTGATCACTCTTCATAATATTCTGGAGTATATGCAAATTGCCATCATAAAAACGGAGGCAGACTTTGGGAAAATTAATATTTGTGTCATTCTCAAAACTTTTGGCCACGGCTGTACTTGCAGGAATATTTATAAAATGAAGGAGACTCTTCCCTTATTCTAAACATATGGTCAGTGCTGTAATAAAAAAAATTGTACCCAACGTCATGTAAATAACCATTACCGTTTTCATAGGGTATTTGTCTACCATAAAGGTCTTCTGTGTGTGTTCCCCCAATTGTTGATTGATCACTTTTTCTTTGCATATACTTCACCAGTTTTGTAATTTCTCTGTTGGGATTATATTGGTAGTTTAATTCTTCCTTGTTTCTATTTAAAGCACATGTCAACATATGTTGTATGTTGTCTATATCCTTATCCTGTAATCTTGTGGTGTTATAATAAAGCTCTTATGGAATAGAAAAAAAATTGCACCCATGACATTTATTTAATGCAATATCAGGCTCTCTGCAGACTTGTGGCAATGGTTCAAATTTCTAGAGCCGGTAAAAGGATTATGGAAAAACCTGTCAGAATACTGAATACTGCTGTTTTGGTGGCAAGGAAAAGGTTTTTTTTTTCCACTTACAGAAAATGTTGTCAGGCTACATATTAAAATTAGAAAGCCCGGGGAGCCATTGGGGTTGATTTACTAAAACTGGAGAGTGCAAAATCTGGTGCATGGTAGCCAATCAGCTTCTAAATTCAGCTTGTTCAGTTAAGCTTTGACAAAACCTGGAAGCTGATTGGTTTCTATGCATGGCTGCACCAGATTTTGCACTTTCCAACTTTAGTAAATCAACCCCGAAGTATGTGTGGAATTGACGCTTTAATTTCTCCAGTTGGAGCTCCTTCTACATCTCGTATGCAATCTTTTCTATTCCCATGAAATTGGGGAAAGTTACTATAATAAATGTGGCATTAAAGCGGAATTCCACCCAAAAGTGGAACTTCCGCTTTAAGAGGAGGTGACCCCCTGACATTCCATAATTGGCATGTAATTTTTTTGTTTTCATAGGGTCCACAGTCCACTTCCTCTCC
>BLSH010037332.1:1359377-1369495 GCA_018402905.1 Glandirana rugosa
TGGTCTAAACCGTGCGACGTCAAAATCATTTAGAAGGTCTAAAAAATGAATTTCGTCTCAAGGTGGGATAATTTTCAGTCGTCGATGGTTTTCCCATCGACGACTGAAAATTGTTAACCAGTGAGTGGACAGGGAGCAAGGTCTCTACGCCGGCGGGCTCCCTAGCGAGCAGAGGGGAGCCGCCGAGGCCGTAGTGTTCACACCCGTGGGCCGAAACCGAGTGACTCGTACGCACTCAGCGTGACGCCGAACACTTACCGAGCCGAATAGAAGACCCTGCACAGGGTCTTCTAGTGACTCTCCCCCCCCCCTCCACTTGAAGGAAGGCCGAGGAACCGCGGTTCTCTCCTTCACCTGACACCTGGGACACTTTAATTTTTTTGGGGGGGGGGGTCCGTGGACCCTGTTTTCACAGGGTCCACAGTCCACTTCCTCTCTTGGCGCCAAGGAGCCGGAAGGAAGTTCACCTCCCCCCCCCCTCTCAGTGATCTTCTGGGACACGTCCCAGAAGATAAGCCGAGCCATTCACAAGCCGCAGTGCGACTCACGCATGCTCAGTGAGCCAAAGCCGGGTGCCCACACTTGTGATGCCGGAGCCGCCGAGGGGAGACGAGCGATCCCTCGGGCGGCCGCATCTCTGGAACGAGGGACAGGTGAGTGACCAATTGTTAAAAGTCAGCAGCTACCCTTTTGGTAGCTGCTGACTTTTAATAGGGTGGAACTCTGCTTTAAGTAAAAAATCTGGAAGATTTACTAAAACTGCAGCGTGCCAAATCTGGTTACATTGTTAAAGCCTAATCGAACAAGTTGAAGTTAGAAGCTGATTGGCTACCATGCAGACTTGCACTAGATTCTGAGTGATCCAGTTTTAGTAAATCAACCCCAATGCTGCAGGGGGGCAAATATTTCACAACAGGTAACAAGCCCAAAGTTATGGAATTTTTGAATTGTTTAAATATTTTGTTAGAAAACTATTTAAACCCTATTAAACCCCAAATAGAGGAGAAATGTGTGCAACTGATTGATGAAAGTGAATTGCCTCAAGCTAGACCAACATATGCGTTTGTGTATATATACACAATAAATACAGTTGTGCTCATAAATTTACATACCCTGGCAGAATTTATGATGCCATTTTTCAGACAATATGAATGATAACACAACAACATTTCTTTCACTTGTGGTTAGTGTTTGGCTGAAGCCATTTATTATCAATCAAATGTGTTTACTCTCTTTAAATCATAAAGACAACAGAAACTACCCAAATAACCCTAATCAAAAGTTTACATACCCCAATTCTTAATACCGTGTATTGCCCCCTTTAACATCAATGAGAGCTTGAAGTCTTTTGTGGTATTTGTGGATGAGGCTCTTTATCTTCTTAGATGGTAAAGCTGCCCATTTCTCTTGGCAAAAAGCCTCCAGTTCCTGAAAATTCTTGGGCTGTCTTGCATGAACTGCACATTTGAGATCTCCCCAGAGCGGCTCAATGATATTCAGGTCAGGAGACTGAGATGGCCACTCCAGAACCTTCAGTTTATTCTGCTGTAGCCAATGACAGTTGGACTTGGCCTTGTGTTTTGGATCATTGTCATGTTGGAATGTCCAAGTACTTCTCGTGTACTCACTTCTCACTTCTCACAGCTTCCTGGCTGATGAATACAAATGTTCCTCCAGTATTTTTTTGATAACATACTGCATTCATCTTACCATCAATTTTGATAAATTTTCCTGTGCCTTTGTAGCTCACACATCCCCAAAACATCAGCAATCCACCTCTGTGTTTCAAAGGCCTTGTTGACTCCTCCCCTCTGTGTAGCGTTTATGGTTGTGGCCAAAAAGCTCAATTTTGGTCTCATCACTCCAAATGACTTTGTGCCAGAAGGTTTGAGGCTTGTCTTTGTACTGTTTGGCGTACTGTAAGCGGGATACTTTGTGTTATTTGCATAGTAATGGCTTTCTTCTGGCAACTTGACCATGCAGCCCATTTTTCTTCAAGTGCCTCCTTATTGTGAATCTTAAAACAGCCACACCGCATGTTTTCAGAGAGTCCTGTATTTCACCTGAAGTTATTTGTGGGTTTTCCTATGCATCCCAAACAATTTTCCTGGCAGTTGTGGCTGAAATTTTAGTTGCTCTACCTGACCATGGTTTGGTTTCAACAGAACCCCTCATTTTCCACTTCTTGATTAGAGTTTGAACACTGCTGATTGGCATTCTCAATTCCTTGGATATCTTCTTATATCCATTTCCTGTTTTATACAGTTCAACTACCTTTTCCCACAGATCCTTTGACAATTCCTTTGCTTTCCCCATGACTCAGAATCCAGCAACGTCATTGCACCACTGGATGAAAGATGCAAGGGTCCAGAAACTCACTGACCCTTTTATACACACACACACACACACACACACTAATTACAAGCAAACAGATCACAGGTGAGGATGGTTACCTTTAATAGCCATTCAAACCCCTTTGTGTCAACTTGTGTGCATGTTATCAGTCCAAAATCACCAGGGTAAACTGTTTGTTCAGGGTCATTTGGGTAGTTTCTGTTGTCATTATGATTTAAAAAGAGTAAACACAGTTGATTGATAATAAATGGCTCCAGCCAAACACTAACCATGAGTGAAGGAAAAGTTTTTGTGTTATCAGTCATATTCTCTGAAAAATGGCCAAGAAATCATAAATTCTGCCAGGGTATGTAAACTTATGAGCACAACGGTATATATACAATATATATATATGTATATATATATATATATATATATATATATATATAGAGTGCATCCAGAAAGTATTCACAGCGTTTCACCCTTTTCCACATTTTATGTTACAGCCTTATTCTAAAATGGATTCAATTAATTATTTATTTATTCTACAAACAATACCCCATCATGACAACATGAAAGAAGTTTGTTTAAAATCTTTGCAAATGTATTTAAAAAAATGTACATAAGTATTCACAGCCTTTGCTCAATACTTTGTTGAAGCACCTTTGGCACCAATTACAGCCTCAAGTATTTTTTAGTATGATGCTACAAGCTTGGCATACCTATTTTTGGGCAGTTTCTCCCATTCTTCTTTGCAGGACGTCTCAAGCTTCATCAGGTTGGATGGGGAGCGTCGGTGCACAGCCATTTTCAGATCTCTCCCGAGATATTCAATTGGGTTCAAGTCTGGGCTCTGCCTGTGCTACTCAAGAACATTCACACAGTTATCCCGTAGCCACTCCTATGTTATCTGTGCTGTGTGCTAAGGGTTGTTGTCCTGTTGGAAGATGGACCCCAGTCTGAGGTCCAGAGCGCTCTGGAGCAGGTTTTCATCAGGTTTTCGTCAGGGATGTCTCTGTACATTGTTGCATTCATCTTTCCCTCAATCCTGACTAGTGTACCAGTTCCTGCCGCTGAAAAACATCCCCACAGCATAAAGCTGCCACCACCATGCTTCACTGTAGGGATGGTATTGGCCAGGTGATGAGTGGTGCCTGGTTACCTCCAGACATGATGCTTGCCATTCAGGCAAAAAAGTTCAATCTTTGTTTCATCAAACCAGAAAATGTTGTTTCTCGGTCTGAGAGTCCTTCAGATGCCTTTTGACAAACTCCAGACGGGCTGTCATGTGCTTTTTACTGAGGAGTGGTTTCCGTCTGTCCACGCTACCATACAGGCCTGATTGGTGGAGTGCTGCAGAGATGATTGTTATTCTGGAAGGTTTTCTTCTCTCCACAGAGAAACGCTGGAGCTCTGTCAGAGTGACAATCGAGTTCTTGGTCACCTCCCTGACTAAGACCCTTCTCCCCCAATCGCTAAGTTCGGCCGGGTGGCCCACTATAGAAAGAGTCCTGGTGGTTCCACACGTCTTCCATTTACGGATGATGGAGGCCACTGTGCTCATTGGGACCTTCAATGCTACAGAAATTTTTCTGTGCCCTTCCCCAGATCTGCGCCTCAATACAATCCTGTATCGGAGGTCTACAGACAATTCCTTGGACTTCATGATTTATTTTGTGCTCTGACATGCACTGTTAATTGTGGGACATTATATAGACAGGTGTGTGCTTTTCCAAACTATGTCCAATCAACTGGATTTGCCACAGGTGCACTCAAATCAAATTGTAGAAACATCTCAAGGATGATCAGTGGAAACAGGATGCACATGAGCTCAATTTTGAGTGTCATGACAAAGGCTGTGAATTCTTACAGTATCTCACAAAAGTGAGTACACCCCTCACATTTTTGTAAATATTTTATTCTATCTTTTCATGTGACAACACTGAAGAAATGACACTTTGTTACAATGTAAAGTAGTGAGTGTACAGCTTGTATAATCCCTGCTTATCAACATAAGGCTGCAAGACCATCCCGCACTGGTGCAGATCTCAAAAGCCTACTTTCACTCTCATGCCCTGACCCCACTTTGACTCCCTTTGACCCTCCAAGGAAGGCCAGATCAGCCCTCCTGAACACACGTTCTGCTACCAACAAGGCACTACATATTTCGGACTTTATTGTAAGTAATAAGTTAGACTTTCTGTGCTTAACTGAAACCTGGCACAAACAAAATGATGGCATCCTTTTCAACCAACTCACCCCTTCGGGGTATGATTTGTTTGACCTCCCACGTCTCTCGGGTAAAGGTGGAGGTATAATTGTTATTTGCAGCCTGTTGTACACTTTATCCCCTGTAAATGTACCCTCTTTCTCCTCATTTAAATGTCTTGCTCTCAAAGTCTGTGTTCCCCACTCATCTGTTATTGCTACAGTTTATCGTCCACCAAAGCCTTGTAGAGATTTTTTAGGTGACTTTGCAGATCTGCTGTCATTTTTATGCCTCAGTTTTAAAAGTATTGTTATACTTGGGGACTTTAATATACATATTGATTCACAGTCTTCAACTTTAGCTAAAGACTTCCTGCCTCTTCTTGAATGCTTTGACCTAACTCAATTTGTCTGCACCCCCACGCATATCAAAGAACACACCCTAGACCTTATCTGACTGCTCTCCCCGTGACCCAGGTTTGTCTGACCATCTAGCTATTCTTTTCAATCTGGAATTAGCAATTTCTAACACCTCCAGCTCTCGACCTGTAAATTATTGCAACTGGACTTCTATTGACCAGCCCAAATTTGCTAATTCTGTTATTTACTCCCTATCCTGCATCTCCTCTTTTGACACCCTTGTTGACAAAATAAATGCCCTTAATCAAGCTCTTTCATCTTCCCTTGATAACTATGCCCCATTAAAAACTCGAACCGTCTCATTTTCCCATCAGGCTCCATGGTAAAATTCTCACCTTTGCTCTATGAAAGCAGTCTCACAAAGACCGGAGAGAAATTGGTGCAGATACAGCTTGACTGTCCATTATCATGCACGGAAAGACTATTTGTGTGTCTATAAAGGTAAACTTGAGACTGCTAGATCATACCTTTTCTCCCATGATATAGAAAAAAAGCTTAGCAACCCTAGCCAACTTTTCTGCACCATCACAAGATTATTAAAACATCACACTCCCTCTACACTACCTGCTTCAACACAGCTGTGTAACACATTCCTAGATTATTTCTCCTCAAAAATTAACAAAATAAGACACCAAATTCTTACCACACCCCATGTTTTATCCACATCACTTCCTGATCCACCTAGCTTCACTGGCTCCTCTCTCTCCCACTTCTCTGTACTTGACTCTTCATCTCTAACTAAATTGGTCTCAAATATGAAATCCTCCACCTACATACTAGACCCTATTCCCACCCACTTATTTAAATCTTGTTTTAGCTCTCTATGCCCCATTATCTTCAATATCATAAATTACTCCCTTGGCCCTGGTTTTGTACTAACAATCCTCAAAACTGCCACCATCACCCCAGTGCCAAAAAAATCCAACATGGCCCTGGACAATTTAAACAATTTTTGTCCAATATCTAACTTACCCTTCCTTGCCAAGATCCTCGAGTGGGCTGTGACATCTCAGTTACATCACCTGACTTTAAATAATCTATTTGAACCCCTCCAATCTGTTTTTTGGCAGCTACACAGCACAGAAACAGCCTTGGTCAAAGTCACTAACGACCTTTTGTTAGCCTCTGATTCCGGGTTTCTAACTATTCTTATTCTACTAGATCTTAGTTCTGCCTTTGATATTGTAGACCACAATCTTTTACTCTCTCGCCTTGAAACCATATTTGGAGTCTCAGAATTGGCTCTGAAATTGATTAAGTCATATCTTACTGATCACTGTCACTTTGTTTCTCTTGGTGGATTCAAGTCTGAATCTGGCCCAGTCAAGTACGGTGTTCCTCATGGCTCAATCTTGGGTCCCTTACTTTTTAGCATATACATGTTTCCACTTGGCCAACTGCTTAGATCACATGGGCTCAAGTATCACTTCTATGCTGATGACACGCAGATATACAGTATCTCACAAAAGTGAGTACACCCCTCACATTTTTATAAATATTTTATTACCGTATATTTTTTCATGTGACAACACTGAAGAAATGACACTTTGCTACAATGAAAAGTAGTGAGTGTACAGCTTGTATAACACTGTAAATTTGCTGTCCCCTCAAAATAACTCAGCACACAGCTATTAATGTCTAAACCTTTGACAACAAAAGTGAGTACACCCCTAAGTGAAAATGTCAAAATTGGACCCAATTAGACATTTTTCCTCCCCGGTGTCATGTGATTCATTAGTTATACAATGTCTCAGGTGTGAATGGGGAGCAGGTGTGTTAAATGTGATGTTATCACTCTCACTCTCTCATACTGGTCACTGGAAGTTCAACATGGCATCTCATGGCAAAGAACTCTCAGAGAATCTGAAAAAAAGAATTGTTACTCTACATAAAGATGGCTTATACTATAAAAAGATTGCCAAGACCCTGAAACTGAGCTGCAGCCTGGTGGCCAAGACCATACAATAGTTTAACAGGACAGGTTCCACTCAGAACAGGTCTCACCATGGTCAACCAAAGAAGTTGAGTGCACATGCTCAGCGTCATATCAGGAGGTTGTCTTTGGGAAATAGATGTATGAGTGCTGCCAGCATTGCTGCAGAGGTTGAAGGGGTGGGGGGTCAGCCTGTCAGTGTGTCAGTGCTCAGACCATATGCCGCACACTGCATCAAATTGGTCTGCATGGCTGTCGTCCCAAAAGGAAGCCTCTTCTAAAGATGATGCACAAGAAAGCCTGCAAAGAGTTTGCTGAAGACAAGCAGACTAAGGACATGGATTACTGGGACAATGCCCTGTGGTCTGATGAGACCAAGATCAACGTATTTGGTTCAGATGGTGTCAAGCGTGTGTGGCGGCAACCAGGTGAGGAGTACAAAGACAAGTGTGTCTTGTCTACAGTCAAGCATGGTGGTGGGAGTGTCATGGTCTGGGGCTGCATGAGTGCTGCGGTTCATTGAGGGAACCATGAATGACAACATGTACTGTGACATACTGAAGCAGAGCATGATCCCCTCCCTTCGGAGACTGGGCCGCAGGGCAGTATTCCAACATGATAACGACCCCAAACACACCTCCAAGATGACCACTGCCTTGCCAAAGAAGCTGAGGGTAAAGGTGATGGATTGGCAAAGCATGTCTCCAGACCTAAACCCTATTGAGCATCTGTGGGGCATCCTCAAATGGAAGGTGGAGGAGTGCAAGGTCTCTAACATCCACCAGCTCCATTATGCCGTCATGGAGGAGTGGAAGAGGACTCCAGTGGCAACCTGTGAAGCTCTGGTTAACTCCATGCCCAAGAGGGTTAAGGCAGTGATGAAAAATATGAGGGGTGTACTCACTTTTGTGAGATACTGTATGTACATTTAATTTTTTTGTTTTAATAATTTTGTAAAGATTTCAAACAAACTTCCTTCATGTTGTCATTATGGGGTATTGTTTGTAGAATTTTGAGGAAAATAATTAATTAATCCATTTTGGAATAAGGCTATAACATAGCAAAAGGTGCAAAAAGTGAAGCACTGTAAATACTTTCCGGATGTACTATATACATTGGATACAAAAAGTCTACACACCCCTGTTAAAATGTCAGATTTCTTCTGGGATGTAAAAAAATGAGACAAAGATAAATCATTTCAGAACTTTTTCCACCTTAAGGCTGGGTTCACACTACCGCACGGAGCGGCTCACAGAAGGGGTCCAGTGCGTCCCCGTTCACCATTTCAGGTCCAATTTCAGTATGAATTTTTGGCTGAATTCGGACCTGAAATGGACCAGAAGACGCACAGGACTCCTGTGCAATTTGCTCCGGAGCCGGAGATGTGTGAACCGGCACCAGAACTGGTAACAATCTCCTGATGTGAATTGGATGCGGGGAAACCTGCATCTAATTCCCAATCGTTTGAACCCAGCCTTACTGTGACCTATAAACTGTACAACTCAATTGAAAAACAAACTGAAATCTTTTAAGGGGGGGAGGAAAAATACAAAAACAAAAAAATGTGGTTGCATAAGTGTGCACACCCTCTTATAACTGGGGATGTAGCTGTGTTCAGAATTAAGCAATCACATTCAAACTCATGTTAAATAGGAGTCAGTACACCCCTACCATCATTTAAAGTGCCTCTGATTAACCTCCAAAAATTTAGCTGTTCTAGTAGGTCTTTCCTGGCATCCTACAGCAAAAGCCATGATCCGCAGAGAACTTCCAAAGCCTCAGAGGGATTTCATTGTTAAAAGGTGTCAGTCAGGAGAAGGGTACAAAAGAATCTCCAAGGCAATAGATATATCATGGAACACAGTGAAGACAGTCATCATCAGGTGGAGAAAATATAGCACAACAGTGTCACGCACCTGATGATGAAGTCTGTCTTATGCAGGAAGCAACCACTCTTGCGGCCCTGGTTCGAGGGTGCCCGGTAGAGCAGACAGGGAGCCCAGGAGCTCAGGGGGGCACGAGGGCTGGACAGAATCCCTGGTGGTGGTATGGATGATCCAGTGAGGCTCGTGCAGATGGTGGATGGTCGTACAGGCTGGGTCGGTAACAGGCGGGCAATGCGGTACAAAGGGTTCAGGCAGAAGGGTCGTCAGATGCAGGCAGGGTCGTCAACAGGCTGGCAGCGAAGTACAAGGGATCAGGCAGGAGAGTGGTCGTAGGCAAGCTGGGGTCGGTGCCGGCAGAAATCAACAAGGTCAAGGTCAAGCTGGGTCGCAGGATCAGGTAAACAGGAAATCAGATTGCTCAGGAACACTCACACGCTGTAGAACGGACAGCACTTGATGCAGGAAGTACACTTGTTTAAATAGGGCTGCTCGACCCTGCCTCCTCCGGGAGTGCGAGGAAACAACTGCAATCAAATGCAACAAACCCTCAGCACAGTCTTCTAACAAACAGTGACATTACCAAAAACTGGACATCCCTCCAAAATTGATGAAAAGACGAGAAGAAAACCGGTCAGGGAGGCTGCCAAGAGGCCTACAGCATCTTTCTTTAACCACTTGCCGACCGCCAACCGCAGGTTGATGGCGACAAGATGGCTCCGCCAGGCAAATTGCCGCCATATGACGGCGGCTGCCAGATCGCGCACTGTGAGCGCGTTTGCGCCGCCGGAGGCGCGCTCACTGTGTTCGGGGGGGCCAGGGAGCGGGTGCAGTGGACTCGATCTCCGCCGGCTACCCGCGATGCCCCCCCCGGAGTGAAAGAACGGAGATCCGTGTATGTAAACACGGATCTCTGTTCTGTGAGGGGGGAAGGACTGTGATCACAGCCTTCCTCTATATGGAAGCTGTGATCACTCCCCTTCCCCAGCCAGGGCAGCCCCCACACAGTTAGAACACGCCCAGGGAACACAGTTAACCCTTAGAGCGCCCCCTGCAGGTTAACCCCTTCACTGTCAATGGCATTTACACAGTAATCAGTGCATTTTTATAGCACTGATCGCTGTATAAATGCCAATGGTCCCAAAAAAGTGTCAAAATGGTCCAACATGTCCGCTGCAATATCGCAGTACTGCTAAAAATCGCAGATCGCCGCCATTACTAGTAAAAAAAAAATAAATAAATAAAAACCCCAGAAATTAATTCTCATCATCCGTAAACGCGGCCACTTTTGCACAAACCAATCAATAAACGCCGATTGCGATTTTTTTTTATCACAAATA
>BLSH010037332.1:1380037-1404704 GCA_018402905.1 Glandirana rugosa
TATGTGTTTTTTCCCTTTCTCTTCCCCCTACTACTGCTTTCTCTTTTCTTCTCCCCCCCTACTCCTCTTGCTTCATACGCCTTCATCGGTGTTTACTTTAACATAAGTTATGTCTGTACTTATACACATATGTATGCTTCAATCTTTATGGTAGACATATACCCTGTTATTGCCTTTTGTTTTACTTCAATAAAACTTATTGAACAAAAAAAAAAAAAAAAAACTATGCATGGAGTCCCTCAGGGTATGATGTATGGGGAGAGAGTACCTGTGAGAAGGAATGCCAGTTTAGAGGAATTGCCCATTGGATAGCATGAAAAACAGCGTGTATCAGATTTTGGTGGGGGGGAGGGAACCTCTGGGATCTCCGCAAATAGAATGCACATCCGATAGGTAAGAGTGACTGACACCCCCGTAATTTGAAGTATCAGGGAGGAGGCTCATTGCCAAAGAGGCTGTAGGGATGCACAGCTCCAAAAGATGTGCAAGAGAGTACCTTTATCCCCGCAACCTCTAAAACAGGTGTCTGGAACCAGTGGGTATAGCTTAAGTAACTTGACTGGGGTATAATACCAACGAGTATGTAGTTTGTGAGCGTGTGCATTTATGCATGTTGGAAACCATGTCTGGCCAGTCTTCCTCCAAAATAACCTGGGATGTCTCAGTCTCCCACGTGGCTGAAGACTTACTTGTGGTATTATGGTCATTAAGGTAACTGTATAATAAAGAGATGGTTTCCCGTCTCTATAAGATTCACCACAGAGAGATTCAAATGGTGTTTTAGACTCCTCAACATTCTGTGTTAGGATACTAGAGTAGAAATGCCTAATTTGAAGGTACTTATAAAATTCCGAGCGATGAAACCCATATGTTTATTGAAGATGTTCAAAAGAGCCAACAGAAGTGCCCTGCAAAAGAGAGCCCAGAGTCATCAGGCCGTGAGCGGTCCAACACACAAATTTAGGGCCGACACCAAAAGCTGGGGGAAATCTCGGGTCTCCTAGGAAGGATGCTAAAAGAGGGGGGTTAGAGATCAAGTTGAACTTTTCTTTATATAGGGTCCAAAGACAGAGAGATTGGCCCACGATACCGTTAAAATGGTGTAATGTTTTTAGGAGAGATGGATCTTGTCCAAAAAAGGCCAGGGAGATCGAACGGGGCGATTGATATCTTTTCAAATTGTAACCATGGGATAGATGTGGGGGGGGGGGTATGCCATTGTGCAAGTTGTAACAGGCAAGACGCTAAATAGTACTTCCAGAGGTTGGGGCAACCTAGGCCACCCCTAGATTGTGCTCTATACAACAGACCCTTATTTAAGCGCGACTTCCTATGTTGCCAAATTAATTTAAATAGTTCCACTTGCATAGATGCTATGGAGGAATGGGGGACATAAAGAGGTAAGGATCTGAAGAAGAACAGTAACCTAGGGAGGACTGACATTTTAATAGCTTGGATACGGCCTAAAAATGAGATGTGATATGTGGACCATTGGGAGAGTAGATGTTTAACATTAGAGAAGGCTGGTGGGTAGTTGTATGTATACATCAGTCTAAGGGAGGGGGCCAGTCGTATGCCAAGGTACGGTGCTAGAACTCCCAGCATCTTCAAAGTTAGATTTTAGGGTGTTCAATAAGGGGCATGGAATATTAAAGGGTAGTGCAACACATTTGGAGGGGTTAACTCCTAGACCGGACAGGTGATGAAATATATCTAAAGTGGACATACAATTGGGAAGGGAGAGTAAGGGGTCAGAAATAAATTGTACGACACCATCCGCATATAGGCTTAATTTGAATTCTTGATCATTTTTGGTGTACCCCTTAATATTGGGGTCAGCTACAATGGAACAAGACAGGGGTTTTATTGCTAGTGCAATCTCGTTCTACGACCTAAAGAAAAATATTCAGAGTAGCATCCAGGGAGTATAATACAGGTCAGAGGGTTATGATATAGTTCCCATAAAGCCATTTAGGAATGCTCCGTCAAAGCCAAATTTAGCCAGAATGGAGTCCAGGTAGGGCCAGAGGACACTATCGAAGGCTTTATTGATATCTAGGCACAGGAGGAGAGCCTTACAGGAGTTAGTGCCTGCATCTTGTATAACATTGGATGCTAAGCGGATATTATCTGTAATTTGCCTGGAGGTAATGAAGCCGGTTTGGTCAGGAGAGATTAAAGAGGTGTTCAATTAAGATTTTACTTGGACTATCACAATTTAGTATTCACTGATTTACAGTTTTTTTCACCACTTTTATAATGATGGACATTATGAATATGGACATCTAATCATAACTAATACGTTTTTCTTCCTTTTTCACAAGTATTTGAGATATTTATTCATTCACTTGTGATTCTGCTACTGTGAACTTTGTTGTTTGATCCAAATTATTTTTATTATGTTCACACTTTTGGTTTATTTATAATTTTTTTAAGTAGCAGCGCTATTTTAAATTGAATTAATTATCGCAGCAGTTTGAGATTAATAATGTACACATATATATATTTTTGGTTATAATTTGGAGATATTGTATTGCAATTTTTTATTTTTATTTTTCTCTGTCATCTTTAAACAAAAAGTAAAAAAAAATGGAAAAAAATATATATTTTCTTCTGTAATCAGTGTTAGGTAACAAAAAAATTGTCACTGTAGATGTCACATAGTCATATAGTTACATAGTTAGTGAGGCTGAAAAAAGACACGAGTCCATCAAGTTCAACCCATGTGTGTGCTTTCATGTCAGTATTACATTGTGTATCCCTCAATGCTTTGGTCCCTTAGGTGTGCATCTAGTAGTTTTTTGAATGTATCTACACTCCCGGCAGAGACCACTGCTTGTGGAAGAGAATTCCACATTCTCACTGCTCTTACCGTAAAGAAACCTCTACGCATTTTAAGGTTAAACCGCCTTTCCTCTATTCTTAGTGAATGGCCACGGGTCTTTGTGTACTCCCTTGCACTGAATAGTTTTGTCCCTATAGTGGGGTCACCAGTACAGTATTTGTACATTAAAATCATATCCCCTCTCAAGCGTCTTTTCTCCAGAGAGAATAAGTTCAGTGCTTGTAATCTTTCCCCATAACTAAGGTCTTCCAATCCCTTAATTAGCTTTGTGGCCCTTCTCTGAACCCTTTCCAATACCTGGACATCCTTCCTGAGGACTGGTGCCCAGAACTGGACGGCATACTCCAGGTGTGGCCTCACCAGAGACTTGTATAGTGGGAGTATTATTGATTTATCCCTGAAGTTAATCCCTTTCATTATGCATGCCAACACTTTGTTAGCTTGGCATTGCATGCCACTGCTGAGCCTATTCTCTACTAGGACCCCTAGGTCTTTTTCCATCCTAGTTTCCCCCAGGGGCTCCCCCCCTAGTGAGTAGTTTGCGTTCAGGTTCTTGGTACCCAAATGCATTATCTTACATTTTTCTACGTTAAAACTCATTTGCCATTTGTCTGCCCACCCCAATAATTTGTTCAGATCTTCTTGCAAAGTTTCCACATCCTGTGGGGAGTTTATTGCCCTGCTTATCTTGGTATCATCTGCAAATATTGAGATTGAGCTCTTCACCCCGTCCTCCAAATCATTTATGAATAAATTGAAAAGGATTGGTCCCAGGATACAAATGTTATATTTTATTCTTTAATTTTCCCAATTTTAAGGACACTGAAATAATGATTCTGGTACAAAGCATTGTAAAGATGTTTACAAATTAATCCAAGCAGCCAACTTTTTCTGTTTATGTTCAATATTCCATAAAATAAATTATAGTTATTGCATAGAAAACACGAAATATATTTCCTAAATGAATACATCATTCTGAGTTAGTATGAGTGATACATCTTTAGCTCTTATATCCAGTGTCCTTCTCCTAGATTTCACAGCATTGCTCCTCCTCTTCCTTATCTTGTGCACTGATTGGAGGAAAGATGACAAATTCTGCCAATACTCTATGGATGCCAGCTCTGACTCTGTAGTGGCTCCAACAATTTCACTCAAGCTACAGGCTTGTTTCAGTTCCAAAAAAAATCCTAAGCTCTAAGGGCTCATTCAGAATATCCTTGGTCTCTGGAGAGCGATCGGAATGCATTCAGACCAAGGTTAGTCTGAATGAACCCTTAAGAGCTAAGGAATTTTTTTTGGTGCTGAAACAAGGCATTGTATCACCTATTCACCACTTGCTTTAACCCCTTGAAACTCACACTAGCACGCTGCAACCGTGTGCAATTTACTTGAATGGGTTGTGTTTGGCATGTGCTATACCTGCCATAAGCATCATGGGATATCATTCCTGCTGCAACCATGAAGCAAAGCACAGCAGTTTCGGCATGTATAAACCCCTACCTACTTCCTTTGCAGCTAAAGGGGGGAGTGGTTCAATTGTGGGGTTTTACCACCTCTCAACTACTGTGAACAAGCCCTAAAACACATTCTAAGCAGCTATTCTTTGCTACAGCTGGAGCTGATAAAGTATAAATAAAATATAGCAGTCCAATTTGGGATCCATGTGGGTGCATTCAAGGTTGTGTATCCACATGGATGTCAAATTGGGAGCAGCGGCAGTTTCTGTGCAGTGGTTTGCAACTGACCAGACCTCCCCCATTTTGTGTCTGTTGGCCCCATATTGGCATTGTGTTCGCCATAGCATTTGCAAAGCAGAGTAGGACTGGCCATAAGAGGGATTTACTTTGGTGCAGTTTGCCGGCTTAAACATGTATTGCAATATGTGTGAACTAAAATCCCCATTTTTCATTGCAAAGTTTGCTAGAAAGAGTATATAGCAGTGTGCAGAGGATTATGCAGAATTTCTTGTGCAGTGGTTGCATCCCAACTGGCATGAATGGGATTGGCTGCAGGAGGATGCACGGAACACCTGTGCATTCCTGTGTGGGTAAACATGGTCCTCGCATGGGTGTACACTGTGGTATGCCAGTGTGAATGAGGCATAACAGTGTGTGATCTAAGGTGCTTCTGTCTCTGACTGATCATCTTTTGAGTTTTGGAGTGAGAATTGGTGATATCAGTACTGTGCCTCTCACTGTTCTCCTTGCTGGAATGTAAGCTGCAAGGCAAGGATCTCCATGCTTTTGCTTCACTTCATTAATTCTGTGGATATATGCAGTTCTGAAACACTCCTTCTGCTGGGGTGCAGTGTGGTACAGAAGCAATAAGGTTGTAAGGGAACCTTCTATTGAAGTAATGCAATAATAGTTCACAACCAACCTGGATCCAGTGGCGTGATATGAGCATATTCTAGCTGGAATGACAGCGTTTGCAGAGAATGGCAGAATGCGCCCTGGCCATCCAGCAATCGGTAAGATGTCCATAGATGCAGATTCTCTACTCTTTCCCTCCTCGTCAGGAACCTTTCCCTTACGCCAGACCTGTCCCTAACCTGTCCACTTGCAAAATGCATGCCAACGCCGGCAGCCAGGGCATTAAATAGTCTCTGCCTGACCCAAGATGACTGCTTGAGTTACATGGAATGGCAGCATCCAATAGAATAACTCCCTCCGGTGACCCAGGAAACCATAGATGAATCTTGATCTTCCTGACCTCTCCAACAATGCCACTGTGGTGAGTGCCACCTGCTGTGGAAAAAACAGACTGCACCTCCCTACAACTTCCTCCACACAAAGACACAGATTGGGTAAATCGGAATGTCTCTTGATATTTTGTTTCTAATGAACACTGCCTACAGGACATACACTGTGCATTGCACACTCCCAAACCAAGCATTTAAGACCAGAGTGAAAAAAGAATTTATTGATATAGAAAGCAACCAATAAAATGCATACTCACAAAGGTGCATACGTTTATAGCAAGTACATAGAGGGATAACATTAGGTAGAACATCCAAGTATTTCTGCGGCCTCACATATGCACGCTATCCATGCGCCTGTCCCCTTTCAGGATGCTACGCGCATGAATTGCTATGGTGGGGGTGTGCGAGGGGTGTTTTTTGAAGCATCTGATTACAGCCAAAGGCTCTAATAGTCTTCAAAATAGGTTGGACTCGGGGCGCAGAGCATTGTGTCCACCCAGGTGTTGCAACAGCGAATGAATATTTGCTGTCGCAACACTGATCCTCCTCCCGGCCAATCAGGAAGCGGGTCTGATACCCGTCACCCAATTGGCTGAAAGGACAGGTGAACCTATTGGACACCTAGGAGGAGGGGAGGAGACGCACGACAGAAGTGAGGAGGAGAAGACACAGGAGCTGCTGCACGATGCCCGCTGCAGCCTGATGTCCGCCAATGCCCCGATCCCCACCGCTGTCCGATGTGCCCGCCGCCTAGATGGGGTAAGTGCCGGTCGACCAGCAGACAGCGAGGGGGTGTGGTTGTTTGCCCCCCCCCCAAACAAAAAACACCAGCCGCCACTGGCTGAGCATGGTGCAGGGTGTCAGAACAATGTAATTCCAGGTGTTACATAAGCAGTGGCTACCCAATGGCTAAATTGGAGCATTAGGAACCCAGAACAGACCAGATGATGATAGCAGCAACGGACAGAACAATGAGGGATGGCTCTGATCTGTCAGCACTGCAGGAGGTCAAACATCCAGGTGAGTCTGCCATAATGTGCAAATATGCTGTATGTGTTCACACATAAGGGCAAGAGCAGGAGAACTACATTTCCCCTTTCCCTGATGGCTGTGATCCTGATCATGAACTCTGACATAAGCAAATCGGCTCGCCTATCCCTAGCGGTCAATGTTGGGATTGTATGAAGGTCTACTATATGAATGTGTCCATGTACTTTTGTATTACATTTTTCAATGTTCATTTGAAAGAAAGAAGATGTAACATATTATGGCTAATACATGATGGCACTGCAATAGGTTAATGAATAATGCTATAATGATATTGTTACTTGACCTAAGCAAGGAGGCCTCCCTATGCGCTCCAAAAATAAAAAAAAATGTGTAAAAAAAAACCAAACAAATGTATTTTAAATTAAAACTAGTGTAACTGCCTACATTTCACCTAGAATTAGCCCCTTGTAATGACTTACTGTTTACAGCAGCAATCAGATTGGGAGAGGAAATGGCAGTACTTGGATCCAAAACAAGTGTCCTCCTGCAATCACATGTGCTCTTAAAGCGGTAGTAAACCCATGCATTTAACAGGTTAAAAACCAGTCACATTTCCGGCATGTGCCGGAAACATAACTCTCCCATTGGTTGTGCTCTAAACTAAACTGTCAAACCATCCAATGGCTGGTGTCATAGCTGATCACATGTGCAGCATCACGGCAGTTGTAGATTAAACAGAGGCCAAGATGGCAGCTTCCTTGGCTGAAAATGATAGGAGGGTTTACTACCACTTTAAGAAACATGTAGGCAGAAGAAAAGAGAAGAGTGAGGATCCTTCAGTCTGATGCTCCTTCATTGCCCAGTCATAAGCAGGGTCGGGGAGGTGAATTCGCTGTGTTATTGCAGAGAAAATCCAGGTCAACAGGTTGGCTTTTCCACCTATCAGGCCTAAATAAATCTGACGACTGGCTGGACAATAGTGATTAGTTAAACCACTTCAGCCCGGAAGGTTTTACCCCCTTCATGACCAGGTTATTTTTTGCGATACGGCACTGCATTACGTTAACCACTTGCTTACTGGGCACTTTAACCCCCCTTCTGCCCAGACCAATTTTCAGCTTTCAGCGCTGTCGCATTTTGAATTACAATTGCGCGGTCATGCGACGTTGTACCCAAACAAAATTTTTATAATTTTTTCCCTTTATTTTGGTGGTATTTGATCACCTCCGTGGTTTTTCTTTTTTGCGCTATAAACAAAGAGCGAAAATTTTGAAAGAAGAACATTTTGCTATAATACAAAAAAAATATAAAAAAATTATTTTATTATATAAGTATTCATCAGTTTAGGCCAAAATGTATTCTTCTACATATTTTTGGTAAAAAAAAAATGCAATCGGTGTATATTGATTGGATTGCGCAAAAGTTATCGCATCTACAAACTATGGAAATTGATTTATGGCGTTTTTATGATTATTTTTTTTTTTTACAGGTAATAGCGGCGATCTGCGATTTTCATTGGGACTGCGATATTGCGGCGAACAGATCGGACATTTTTGACACTTTTTTGGGACCATTGACATTTATACAGTGATCAGAGCTAAAAATAGCCACTGATTACTGTATAAAAGTCACTGGCAGGGAAGGGGTTAACCTGTAGGGAGCGATCAAAGGGTTAAATGTGTTCCCTCATTGTGTTCTAACTGTATGGGGGCTGGGCTGGCAGGGGCATGACAGATCTAACTGATCCTGATTTAAGTGATCAGTAGATCTCTGTCATGTCCCCTGACAGAACGGGGAACTGCCGTGTTTACATTGGTGGTTCCCCGTTCTACCTCTGTATTAGGCGATTGGATTCTGGATTCTGAGTCATGGGGAAAGCAAAAGAATTGTCAAAGGATCTGCGGGAAAAGGTAGCTGAACTGTATAAAACAGGAAAGGGATATAAAAAAGATATCCAAGGAATTCAGAATGCCAATCAGCAGTGTTCAAACTCTAATCAAGAAGTGGAAAATGAGGGGTTCTGCTTAAACCAAACCCCACAAATAACTTCAGGTGAAATACAGGACTCTCTGAAAACATGTGCTGTGGCTGTTTCAAGATACACAATAAGGAGGCACTTGAAGAAAGATGGGCTGCATGGTCGAGTCGCCAAAAGAAAGCCATTACTACGCAAATGCCACAAAGTATCCCAATTACAATACACCAAACAGCACAGAGACAAGCCTCAAACCTTCTGGCACAAAGACAAGAGACGCAAGACAGCCCAATAATTTTCAGGAACTGGAGGCTTTTTGCCAAGAGGAATGGGCAGTTTTACCATCTGAGAAGATAAAGAGCCACATCCACAAATACCACAAAAGACTTCAAGTTGTCATTGATGTTAAAGGTGGCAATATACGGTATTATGAACTGGGGTATGTAAACTTTTGATCAGGGTCATTTGGGTAGTTTCTGTTGTCATTATGATTTAAAAAGAGTAAACACAGATTATTGATAATAAATGGCTTCAGCCAAACACTAACCACGAGTGAAAGAAAAGTTTTTTGTGTAATTATTAATACTCTCTGAAAAATGGCAAAGAAATCATAAATTCTGCCAGGGTATGTAAACTTATGAGCACAACTGTATGTCCCAGAATCTCCTTCTCCCACTTTCTAGAAACAGGGCAAGGAGGGTTCTTGTGAGGCCCAACCAGACAGGGGCGTCAGCATTAGGCTATATAGGTTATTCATGGGTCCCAGACCTTTAGGAATTTGACATGGGTGTCAGTGAGTATTGAAGTAAGCTTTTCGTGGACCATAGTCCTCATGAGCCTTTGTTTAACTTCAGCAAAATTGAGAAACGGTTGTCTCCAGACTCTAGCTAGCGTCTGCCAGGCTGCCAGGAATACAAGCTTCCTCTCATTCTTAGTGAGGGTTGGGGTTGGCTTATGCATTAGTGCTTGGCACAAGTTATGGATACGGTTGGCATTTAGAAGTGATCTGTTCATGGAGTATACCAGTATCTAAAAAGCAGATCACTTTAGGGCAGGACCACCAAATGTGAAAGAGGGTACCACATTCTTTGCAACCCTGAAAGCACATTGAGGGTACGCTAGGCACAAGGCCATATTTGATCAATTACATTGTCCAACCTTAAAGGAAAAGTACAGCCAAGGCTCATTTGCCTGTACTTCTCCTATGGATTACAGGAGTGCAGCTCGTTCTGCACTCCTGTGAGACATTTTCAGTGGACAGCAGGCTGAAGCCTGCTGTTGGCTGACGACACAGAGCCGGTCCAGGCTGGGGAAAGATCGTGATAATATGGTTGGGATCCACTCACATGGCTGGACCAGCACCTGGATCAGCCTCTCAGTGAGCCACTGAGAACCTGAGCCAGCTGCTCCCGCCCCCTTCACAGCCCAGTGCTCCAATGAGCACAGGGGGGGCACAGCAGACAGCGGTGACTGACAGTCACCAGCTCTCTGCTCAGGGAGCATTGAGAACCTGAAGTGCTCAGTCAGCCAATGGGGGACAGATGCAGCATCCACCTAGGTAAGTATGATTCTTAAAACATTTTTTTTCATACTTCTCTTTTAAACTCTTCCGGACTGCCTTCTGCACAATTACTGCGGCAAGGCGGCCTGGCTGCGCTAAACGTCATACCTGTAAGTTGCTTCATGCAGTAGCCTCTGGGGGCGCATGCATGCTGATTGGACAGAGGAGGAGCCAATCAGCGGGTCCGGCAGATGTCCACGATCGTTTCCCAGAGAGGCAGAACAGCGATCTGCCTATGTAAACAAGGCAGATTGCCATTATGACAGGGGAGAACATAGAGATCTTGTGTTCCTGCTAAGCCGGAACACGGATCTCTTTGTTCTTCCAGTCAGAGCAATCCCCACACAGTTAGTAAGCACCTCCTAGAGACACACTTAACCCTTTGATCATCCCTGGTGTTAACCCCTTCCCTGCCAGTGTCATTAATACAACGATAGTGCATATTTTTAGCACTGATTACTGTATTAGTGTCACTGGTCCCCAAAAAAGTGTAAAAAGTGTCAGTTAGGTGTCCGATTTGTCTGCCGTAATGTCGCAGTCCCACTAAAAATTACTGATCGACACCATTACTAGCAAACAAAAAAAAATCCATAAAAATATCCCATCATTTGTAGATGCCCTAACTTTTGCGCAAACCAATCAATATATACTTATTGGGACTTTTTTAACCAAAAATATGTAGCAGAAGTAGTAGTTTGTGATTTAGCAGATGGTACGTCTGGCCTTGAAGATCACCTAGGCTGGTTAAAGGACTAGATAATTAGTTCATGTTAATGAAGTAATGTGATCAGGAGGGGAGGGTATTTGTGTGTGTTGGTTCAAATAAAGAGTCCATGTTCCTACAAGCTGGTGTCGTATAGTTTGTTTGGGCGGCTATAACATCTGATCTCTGATGATCGGACTTAGGGAAGCGGTATTCTGACGGAAGTACTCAAGCGGAGTGGGTCGGTTCCGTTACATTGGTGGCAAGCGGTGGGATAGTGCTTCCTGGCTGTGAACAAGTCCAAACCACCACCAGGATCCAAGGTTTGGATTGCAGACTTCGTCATCCCAGTGGATCTGGCATCAAAATTGCAGGAGCTGCTGCGGAGTACCCTTTCAGCAATCCCTAGGACTGTGTCTGTGGATCAGTACATGGAGATCAGGCAGCAGATTCGGGTGCAGGTCTGGATTGGAGCCCTCCAGGTCGCTGGTAGACACCAAGGAAAGTGCTTTCCAACCCCAGAGCAACGAGCCAGTGACCAACGGGAGTTGCGGATGCCATTCCTAGGAGAGCAGCCCCAGGAGCAATGGGTGTCTGAGTTGGACAGGCTGGTCCAGCAGGAGATAGAGCTGGACAATCGGTATCAGGCTCTGCAATGGCATACAGAGGAATATTTAGGGGAGACAGCCGAATGCTCTCTGGAGAGATGTGACTTTGGTGGCCCTGGATTGCTGTGGGAGAGCCTTACGGATGGTTTTGTGTTCGGTGAAGGAGGGCCTACCCTTGAGGACCTGCGAGATTACAGAGAGGCCATGCTCGGTCTTGCAGGGATCTCAGAGCTTAAACTGGACATGGAATATCTGCTAAGGAAGGAACAGCATCTGGAAAGGGCATACAGGGAACTGCTAGAACACATTCACCAGCATGCCCTGCAATTAACAGCAGAAACTCTGGAGATGGCCGGCCCCAAAGCTGAAGTGCTGACAACAGGGCAGAACTTTGCTAACCTTTGCCCAGCACCAACAACATCTTCTGGGTTCTACGGACAGGAGATGGTGAACCCCTATCCCCAGACAGCAGTACCAGAGACTGGGGATTTATTAGACTTTTCCGCAGTGGAAGAACAACCTGGTGACCCTCCAGCAGAAGAACTGGCATCAGGGCCATACTTCACTGAGCTCTGCTTAGCACCAGTAACATCCTCTGTGTTCTATGTACCGAAGATGGTGAATCTCTATCCCCAGACACCAGTTCCAGAGACTGGGGAGTTATTAGACTTTTTCGCAGAGGAGGAACAACCCAGTGACCCTCCAGCAGAAGAGCTGGCAACGGGGCAGAGTGCTGCTGGCCTCTGTCCTCAACTAACAGAAGATGGAGGTCCTGTGAAAGTGGATGGGACTTTGGTCATCACTGACACAGCCCCAGGAAATAGTCCAGCACTGAGACAGGAGGATGTCAGCCATGCTTTGCAAGCACTAGGGGATTATCATCAAGTACACCTGCATGGCGTTTCAGTTTCCACCTGTGTACCCCAGGGATGCTGGGTAGTTGGCCCATACCCCCAACAGCAGGATGAAGTGAGCCCAGCCACCCTGTCTACTTTCCAGCAGCAGACAGGACTCCAGGGAGAAGGGAGAGTTCACACTTCTTTCCAGCAGCGGTTATGTTCTCAGAGAGAGGCAGAGGTTGGCTGGGTGAGTAATGCTTTGCTTGGGACAATTTGTTTTGGGTACTGTGTGGGTATAGACATTGGGGGACTGGAACTACCAACTAACTTCGGAGTCAACCCGTCTGGGGTCTCCTCCTGTGTTAGTCTTCTGCCGAAAGGGGAGAGATGTGACAAGACTAACTTTGGGCAGGGGGCCTGTGGAGCCCAGAATCCCTTGGAGAGGTTGAGCTTGTCTCAGCTCAACAGGCCCCTCTTATGTCTAAGTCACCCTGTGTCTTTTAGGTGACCAAGGAATTGGACAGCTATTTAATGGACTTCGTGGTTACTTGTGAATTGTGTGTTTATACTAATAACAATGTGCTTTGTAGTTTGTGATTTAGCAGACGGTACGTCTGGCCTTGAAGATCACCTAGGCTGGTTAAAGGACTAGATAATTAGTTCATGTTAATAAAGTAATGTATTCAGGAGGGGGGAATGTACTCCTGATATGGTATATATATTTGTGTGTGTTGGTTCAAATAAATAGTCCATGTTCCTATAAGCTGGTGTCGTATAGTTTGTTTGGGCGGCTATAACATCTGATCTCTGATGTTCAGACTTAGGGAAGTGGTATTCTGACGGAAGTACTCAAGCGGAGTGGGTCGGTTCCGTTACATAAAGCCTTAAGGTTTTTTAGCTTAATGCATTTTATGCATTAAGGTAAATAGCCTTCTGTCCTGGCCGTTCCCCTCTTATACTTACCTGAGCCCCATCTTGTACCAGCGATGTGCACAAGAGCAGCAGCTCTCCTGGCTCTCTGCCTCCTCACTGGGCAGGTTGATAGCAGTGGGAGGCATTGGCTCCCACTGCTGTCAATCAAATCCTGCTACAAAGGAAGCAGGGGGTTGGGCTAAGCTGCCTTGTCTGTGTGAATAGGCGCAGGTGGGGCAGCTCGAGAGTGAACTTGCATGAGTGCCCCCATAGAAAGTGACTTTCTATGGGGGCGCTTGCTGAAGAGGAGGAGCCATGAGCATCGGCATGGTACCCCAGAATAGGAGGAACAGAGCTGCTCTGGGCAAAAGACATATTTATGAATTTATTTATTACTATATGTATTATTTTAATTTTTAAAAATCATAAGCTTTGAGAAATTTAAGCTCTGAGTTATGGGCAAGTTGATCTGCCTTCCATTAACCTTACAGAGGCAATTATCAATGTTGACGTGGAACAATCCCTGTTGGTTTTGTACTCCAATATATTTTCTGTTTTACATGCGGAAACACTGTCTTTTGGCAGTGGGTTTGATTTAATGCTGAACCAGTGGAGGCTGGTGCTCAATATTTTGGGGGGGGGTGGCAAACAAACCTACCCCCTCACTCACACCACCGCCACATCCCCCCGCTCCGGTAGACGGACGGGAAGAGGAGATCAGAGGCCTTACCTTAAGGAAGCAGATGACGAGGATCCGGGGTAGGCTGCTGCTCCTTACTTCAACCTCTCCTCCCGGCTGAACCGGAGTCTCTTCTCCTCTTGGCCGAACAGGCGTTTCTTCTCCTCCTGGCCGAACGGGTGTTGCTTCTCCTCCCGGCCGAACGGGTGTTGCTTCTCCTCCCAGGAACAGGAAGTGGGTCCTGAGACCCGATTGGCTGGGAGTCCTAAGACTTCCTGGCCAATCGGGTCTCAGGACCCGCTTCCTGATTGGCCAGGAGGAGATTCGGGAAGACAATAGTGAATATTAATTCACTATTGTCAGACAACTGGGTGGGCTCAGGGGGCAGGGATCTGTGCCCCAAACCTCCACTTTTTTGAAGCCAATTAGAGCCTCAGGCTTCCATATGCCTAAAAAAAAAAAAAACCCATTGAAATCCATGCGTCCAGTGCCCTGCATGTAGATCAGGGGCCAGGCCCATGAATTGAGGGGGCAGCACCCCTGCGCCCCTTATGGACGGACCGCCACTGCTCTGAGCCTATACCCAGTTATACTTGCTGGCTAACTCTTGTGTCTCTCCTTATCCATTGTACATCCTATGCATTGTGCGAATGCACATTGTTTATTACTTTATACTTACTTATACTTTTACTTTACCTAATACATTTTTTGTGAAACAAATATGGCCATATAAGGTCAATAATGTCACCAGCATCCCCACCCCTTTGTTGTGGCTGAGGGGGGGATTCCCCGGTCGCAGCTGATTGGGTCCATGGCATGCTATCATGTGACAGCTTCCCCTCTGTTCGGCCAGAACCTTAGATCATCACTAATGGACAGAAATATAAATCCTTTAGCAAGTAAAACAGTTCCCATTTACTGTATGTATTTCAGCTGTGTGAAGCCTGTGCATGGATAATTTGCTGTAAAAAAAGATGAAATGATTCACTACTTTTATAATGATATAAATGAGAACTTCAATATGTGAAAAGTGAATATATGCAAATTAGTCTTGACTCATCTTAGGGCATTTTATCAGAAGGTAATTATCATCCCACAACTCCTTCAGGTATTTCTATACCTTGGCTAGATCCCAGTTTTTTGTACTAATCATGTTAGGGCAGCAGTCTGAAATGTTAATGATTCTTTCTTCTGACCGTGGCCTCCATCGTCCTACTACTAAATGCCTCTTTCTTTATGGTATCCATTTTAAATTTTTTCTTTCAAATCACTAATTTACTGTTTGACATATTATAAATATGAAGAAAAACGGATGGCAAATAATTATATAATAATGACAAACACAAGTGATGCTGAAGGCAGATGGCCAGTGTAAAGTATATACCGATCAGCCATAACTTTATGACCACTCGCAGGTTAAATGAATAACATTAATTATCTTGTTACAATGGCACCTGCAATTTGGTGGGATACTACTATTGGGCAGCAAGTAAACATGTTGTCCCTGATGTTGATGTGTTGAAAGTAGAAAAATGGGTATCACAGTTTGTTGTGTATGGGGCTGTGTAGCCACAGACCAACTGAGGTTACATATTTAGTCTGGTTGAAAAAAGACACAAGTCCATCCAGTTCAGCCAATGAAAGGGGAAAAAAAATACAATCCTATATATACACTCCTATACGCACAGTTGATCCAGAGGAAGGCAAAAAAACCCAATAAAGCATGATCCAATTTGCTCCAGCAGGGGAAAAAGATCCTTCCTGATCACCCAAGAGGCAATAGGATATTCCCTGGATCAACTTTACCTATAAATATTAGTATCCAATTATATTATGCGTATCTAAGAAAGAATCCAGACCTTTCCTAACCTCTTGGCGTCGAGTGCAAGCAAATATGCGGCCTCTCTGCAGGCAGGCCTTGGCGCCAAGCGGTCTGCATATTTGCATGCATTAGTGCAAATGGAGCTGTGCCGAGAGCGCGCACCTCCGTTCTCCCAGCACAGTTACCAGCGGCTAACAGAAAGCTTTCTGATCATGTGACCATGGTGACAGCCAATCACAGCAATCACATGACCATAAGCCCCGCCTCCCGGCATTCTAAACCCCTTAAAGGGCCAGCAGGTGCCCGCACCAAGGGGTTAAAACAATCTACAGAGCTGCCCAGAACCACCTATTGAGGTAGTCTATTCCACATTTTCACAGCTCTTACTGTGAAGTCTTTCTGTTTTTAGAGATTAAATCTCTTTTCCTCCAGATGCAAAGAGTATCCCCTTGTCCTCTATGATGACCTTAAAATGAATAACTCAACACCAAGTTCACTATATGGTCCACTTATGTATTCATACATGATGATCATATCCCCCCTTAATCTCCTCTTCTTAGAGAGAATAAATTCAGTTCCTTTAATCTTCCCTCATAGGTGAGCTCCTCCATGCCTCTTTTCATTTTGGTTGCCTATGCCAACCCATGTCCACAGCCAACAGTTCCTACAATGGACATGTGAGCATTAGAAATGGACCACTAAGCAATAGAAGACGTTGACTTGATCTGATGAATCACATTTTCTCTTTCATCATGGGGTGCATGTGCATTGCTTACCTGGGGAGATGGCAAGAGAATGAAGAAGGCAAACCAGCATAGGCAATGTGATGGTTTGGGCAATGTTCTTCTGGGAAAACTTGTGTCTTGCCATTCATGTGGATGTTACTTGACACATACCACCTACCTGAACATTGTTGTTAACCAAGTACATCCCTTCATGAAAATGATATTCCCTTATGGCAGTGGCCTCTTTCAGCAGGATCATGCGCCCTGCCACACTACAAAAATGGTTTATGAATGGTTTGAGGAATCCAACAATGCGTTTGAGGTGTTGATTGGCCTCCAAATTCTCCAGATCTCAATGCATCAAGCATCTGTGGGATGTGCTGGAAAAACAAGACCGATCTATGGAGACCCAACCTTGCAACTTACAAGATTTAAAGAATCTGCTACTGCTACTTCAGAGGTCTAGTGGTGTTCATGCCGCGATTGGCTCCATTTACACAGGACGCTGTTTCAACCTCCCCTGAATGATTTTTTTGACAGCTAGAAGCCGGCGTCTAAAACGGCCGTTTTGCCACGTTATGCATGCCGCGTTTAGCGGCGCTTTGCCGCATTCTCATCTAGGAGCGTTTTTAAAAAAAATATATATATTTTTTTAATGGAAATGCCTGTAAACGAGGTGAGTTACCGCGTTTAGGCGCATTTACAAGCTGTTTGGTGTTTCAAATGCCTCTGAACTGGCGTCTGAACCCAATTTTTTGTGTTTCAAAAAAGCCTCTAAACTCAATTGCCTGGAAACGACCTTAAACGACCCTGTGTAAATGTACTGATAAGATAACATAGAGGAGAGTTCAGGGCAGCTGAAAAAAACACCCAAATGCCTCTAAACATCTGTTTACCAGCAACAGTATTAATGAGGCCTTAGTGCTGGGTGAAAGCACATGAGGGTTTAATGCTTTAAATTTATATTTTATTCTTTAATGCCTTCCCGCTCAGCCCTAGTTTTCCTTTAAAGTGTTTTAATGACTGTGGTGTTGGAATGACTGCCAGATCATGTGACCATTGTGCTGGGCTGTTACAGTAGTCACATGATCGGAATCTGGTCCCATCGGCTCCTGATTATTACTAGAGACCAGGAGCTGTCTTTGACAACTCGGCCACTGTGCTGGAAGAATGCAGCAAGTGTGCTCTGTGTACAGAAACCTCTGCTACCCATGGATGTATATGTGCGTATTATGGGATTTACAGCCCACCCTCATTGCTGCTGCATATATGTGTTCACATGAGTAGCAAGAGGTTAATAAAGAGAGTTTGTGCAATGATCTTCTTTGCTTCCTCCACTTCCATGATTATTTGTCACATATAAGGGCAACAATGTTTATTATTTATACCTGTGGAGTTTTAATTCTTTTGATTCCTTATGTATAATTTTCTTAAAAGCTTGCTTCAAGGGATGACTAGCAATTGATCACAGTGAGATAGCTGCTGTACTACGCAGAAAACCCTGACCCAAAATTGGGTCTTCTATGAAGGATTTAGCACTGGTATCCCAACAATGTGTAATGAGCTATGGGAGAGAGGTGGCCTGCTTCTGTCTGGTCTGGTCATTTTTTTTTTAAGAGTTTAAAAATCTGTTTTGTTTAATGATCTTATTAAATTAAGTGGTCAATATCATAAGGTGAGTTTTTTTTACCATTTGGGTGTCCCTGGGAGTGGAGTAATCTACCTCTCTTGAATAATTGCAATGGGGATATCCCACCTCTGGCTCACACTATAATAGGGGACTTTGCATGTTTGAACACTGCACTTTTACATTGGTGCATGGTTTAGGACCAATGTATTGTATTATGAATTTTACATTTGTGATTGTGATTTTTTTTTTATACTTATAACAATTTTACGCATGGTGTTTTTATATATAATTTATATTGATTTATTAATTTATAGCTCTGTTTCTTAGTTTTTAGGGATGGGTGAACGGTTCGGCCTAAGCATGAGTTTGGGCGGAACATTGGCTGTTCGCCTGTTCACCGAACAATCGAATTATCGGGTCATTTGACCATTTGTTCTTGCTGCCGAACGACCACAATGCATTATACCACCGCACAGTGCATTGAAAGCCCTGATTGGCTGAAGCAATGAAAGCTTCCCTCAATCAGGGCACAGAGCACTGTCAGAGCCATGATTGAACGCTGTCATGATGACTCTATCCAATCGTGGTTCATTGCTCTTAGTCCTGCCCCACACTATAAAAGTATTCTTTCAATAGCGGCCATTTTCAATGTGATATAAGCGGCGTGGAGAGAGATAGAACAGAGCTCTGTTCAGTGCTGCTAGACAGTAAGTGTGCTATACTGTGCTATTTTGATTCTATTGTCAGTGTAGAATATTCGTTTAGTGTCAATCTAGGGATAGTCAGTGTGAGTGTAGTGACCACCATTCATCTTTACATTAGTGTGAATCTAGGGATAGTCCAGTCAGTGTAATGTGTGGCCACCATTCTTCTTTATATTAGTGTGAGTCTAGGGACAGTTCAGTCAGCATGAGTGTAGTGCGTGACCACCATTCATCTTTACATTAGTGTGAATCTAGGGATAGTCCAGTCAGTGTAATGTGTGACCACCATTCATCTTTATATTAGTGTGAATCTAGGGACAGTTCAGGCAGCGTGAGTGTAGTGATTGTTTATTACTGTATATTTAATTGCGTTACTGCAAGTTTAACGCCATATATTTCATAGCGTTACTGCAAGTTTAATGCCATATATATCGGTGCATTACTGCAAGTTTAGAGCCATACTGCTCTGTGTGTTACTGCAGGTTTAATGCCATATATTTCATGGCGTTACTGCAAGTTTAAAGCCGTATATATCGGTGCATTACTGCAAGTCTAGCACCATATTGCAAATTTAACGCCATATAGTTCTGTGCGTTACTGCAAGCTTAATGCCATATATTTTATAGCATTACTGCAAGTTTAACGCCATATATTACTGTGCGTTACTGCAAGTTTAACGCCTTATAGTTCTGTGCATTACTGCAAGTTTAACGCTGTATATTTCATAGCGTTACTGCAAGTTTAACGCCACATAGTTCTGTGCGTTACTGCACGTTTAACACCATATATTTCTCTGTGTTACTGCAAGTTTAACGCCATTTATTTCTGTGCATTACTACATGTTTAACGCCATAGTTCTGTGCGTTACTGCACGTTTAACATCATATAGTTCTGTGCATTACTGCAAGTTTAACGCCGTATATTTTATTGTGTTACTGCAAGCTTAACGCCATATAGTTCTGTGCCTTACCACAAGTTTCACGCCATATAGTTTTGTGCATTACTTCAAGTTTAACGCCGTATATTTCATTGTGTTACTACAAGCTTAACGCCATATAGTTCTGTGCGTTACCGCAAGTTTAACACCATATATTTCTGTGCATTACTGCAAGTTTAACACTGTACAGTTCTGTGCATTACTGCAAGTTTAACGACATATATAGCTGTGCATTACTGCAAGATGCAGGTGCATTCATTGCATTTCTGCAAGTTTAATGCCCCATATTTCTGTGCGTTACTGAGAGTTTAACACCATATATTTAATTGCATTGCTGCAAGTTTAACGCCATACATTTCTGTGCGCTACTAACATCTACTAAGTTTAACGCTGTATATTTCATAGCGTTACTGCAAGTTTAATGCCCTATATTTCATTGCGTTACTGCAAGTTTAAAGCCATATAGTTCTGTGTGTAACTAAGTTTAACGCCCATTTCATTGCGTTACTGCAAGTTTAACGCCATAAAATTCTGTGCGTTGCTGCATGTTTAACACCGTATATTTTATTGTGTTACTGAAAGTTTAACGCCATATATTTCTGTGCGTTACTGCAAGTTTAACTCCATATAGTTCTGTGCGTTAGGGCAAGTTTAACTCTGTATATTTCACTGCGTTTCTGCAAGTTTAACGCCATGTGCGTTACTGCAAGTTTAGCACTGTATATTTAATTGAGTTACTGCAAGTTTAATGCCATATATTTCTGTGCATTACTGCAAGTTTAACGCCATATAGTTTTGTGCGTTACTGCAAGTTTAACGCCGTATATTTCATAGCGTTACTGCAAGTTTAACGCCAAGTGCATTACTGCAAGTTTAACGCTGTATATTTCATTGCATCACTGTAAGTTTAATGCCATATATTTCTGTGCATTACTGCAAGTTTATCGCTGTATATTTCATTGCATTATTGCAAGTTTAACACCATATATTTCTGTGTTACTGCAAGTTTAACACTGTATATAGGGATGGGCCAAACACCTTGAACAGGAAAAAAGTTATAGCGAACATGCAAACCCTATTAAAGTCTATGGGACACTAACATGAAAAATCAAAAGTGCTCATTTTAAAGGCTTATATGCAAGATATTGCCATAAACAGTGTATGCGGACCCAAGTACTACCTTAAGGGAAATGTAACAATGCAAAAAAAAAGTTTTTAAAATGATTATTTTTAAAGGAGCAGTGATTTTAATTATGCTTAAAGTGAAACAATAAAAATTAATTATTCCTCTAAATATTGTGCCTGAGGGGTCCCCTTAGTCTGCCTGTAAAGTGGCGCATTTGTATATGTATAGAACATGCTGCAGCAATAATGACTTTTCTAAAGGAAAAAATGTAATTTAAACTTTCTTGTGACTGTAATGTATTGCAGGCTCCTGGCAATATAGATTAAAAAGAAATGAAAAAGATGGCATAGGGTACCCCACCAGTCCATACCAGGCTCTTTGGGCCTGGTATGGATTTTAAGGGGAACTCCTCGCCAAAATAAAAAAAAATTGGTGTGGAGTCCCCCAAAATCCATACCAGACCCTTATCTGAGCATACACCCTGGGGGTCAGGATGGAAGGCGAACCATACCAGGCCGCTTGCCCTCAACATGGGGAGGGTGCTTTGGTTTGCCCCCCAGAGCACCTTGTCTCCATGTTGGTGGGGACAAGGGCCTCTTCCCAACAACCCTGGCCGGTAGTTGTCCGGGTCTGCAGGCAGGGGGCTTATCGGAATCTGGAAGCCCCCTTTAACAAGGTAGCCCCCAGATCCCGCCCCCCAAGTGAATGGGTATTGGGTAAATTGTACATCTAACCATTCACCAAAAAGTAAAAACCAAAAAAGTGTTCCGTGATGTACATCCACCGTCAATCGTGACACCCGACGGACCCGAAAAATGGAAAAAGCTCCGCCTTGATGGGAGGGCTCCCGCCGACTGCTGTCTCTTAGCTTTGACAGCTGTTATATAGGTTAGGGTGGGGCCATCCGGTGACGTAACCGAGTGACCCCACCCCCTTCTGACCTCACCAGGTGGCCCCGCCTTTGCCTGTATAACAGCTGCCAAAGAGAAGAGACAGCAGTCGGCGGGAGGCCTCCCATGGAGGCGGAGCTTTTTCATTTTTTCCCCATTTTTCGGGTCTGCCAGACGGCATGATTGACGGTGGATGTACATCGCGGGACACTTTTCTTTTTCTTTTTTAATAAAAGAATTGTCAAAAACTGTCTCTTGTGGTTTCTACTGTTTTTTGAGACTTTTTGGTCAATGGATAGGGGTACATCTGATACCCATTCACATGGGGGGGCGGGATCTGGGGGCCCCCTTGTTAAACGGGCCTTCCAGATTCCAATAAGACCCCCGTCCGCAGACCCCGACAACCACTGGACAGGGTTTTCAGGAAGAGGCCCTTGCCCTTAGGGGCACCCCAAAGCACCCTTCCCATGTTGAGGGCAAGTGGTCTGGTATGGTTTGGGGGGGCTCGTATTGTATATACTACACAATATACTCTGCACTGTGTTATATACACTACACTGACTGCACTATATACTCTCCACTGTGTTATATATACTAGACTGCACTATATACTCTCCACTGTATTATATACACTACACTAACTGCACTTTATACTCTCCACTGTATTATATACACTACACTGACTGCACTATATACTGTGCACAGCATTATATACACTACACTGACTGCACTATATACTCTCCACTGTATTATATATACTACACTGACTGCACTATATACTCTCCACTGTATTATATACACTACACTGACTGCACTATATACTCTGAACTGCATTATATATACTACACTGACTGCACTATATACTCTCTGCTGTATTATATACACTACAATGACTGCACTATATACTCTCCACTGTATTATACAGTATATGCTACACTGACTGCACTATATACTCTGAACTGTATTATATATACTACACTGACTGCACTATATACTCTCCACTGTATTATATACTACACTGGCTCCACTATATACTCTGCACTGTATTATATATACTACACTGACTGCACTATATGTTCTGCACTGTGTTATATACACTACACTGACTGCACTATATACTCTCCACTGATTTATATATACTACACTGACTGCACTATATACTCTCCACTGTATTATATATACTACACTGACTGCACTATATACTCTCCACTGATTTATATATACTACACTGACTGCACTATATACTCTCCACTGTATTATATACACTACACTGACTGCACTATATACTCTCCGCTGTATTATATATAATACACTGACTGCACTATATACTCTCCACTGTATTATATATACTACACTGACTGCATTATATACTCTGAACTGCATTATATACACTACAATGACTGCACTATATACTCTCCACTGTATTATATATGCTACACTGACTGCACTATATACTCTCCGCTGTATTATATACACTACACTGAATGCACGATACACAGTCCACTGTCTTATATATGCTACACTGACTGCACTATATACTCTGAACTGTATTATATATACTACACTGACTGTACTATATACTCTCCACTGTGTTATGTATACTACACTGACTGCACTATATACTCTCCACTGTATTATATATACTACACCGACTGCACTATATAGCCTTACTGTATTATATATACTGCACTGACTGTACTTTATACATTGCACTGTATTATATATACTACACGGACTGCACTCTATTATATATACTACACTGACTGCACTATATACTCTCCACTGTATTATATACACTACACTGACTGCACTTTATACTCTCCACTGTATTATATATACTACACTGACTGCACTATATACTCTCCACTGTATTATATACACTACACTGACTGCATTATATACTCTCCACTGTATTATATATACTACACTGACTGACTGTGCACTACACTAACTACCTGCCTAATCTCCATTCATTCATTATATGCAGCCGCCATGTAAGCAGCAGCCTTATATAGTGTGAGACATGGACTTGTTCCTTGCCTTTGGCCAATCATGGCTATCACATCACATCGCCAAACCATACAGGTCATGTGCATGCCTTGGCCAATCAGCAGCCATCAATGCATTGCGATCTCGCAGTACACTATGGGGCGCTCTGGAGCGGGCAAACCCCCTGTGAGCGCCCCATTTTTTCTATAAACAAAGGAACAGCTGATGTTCGATGCATCAAGCCCATCCCTAGCCGAATATTTAATTTCAAGTCTTTTTTCATTTCAAGTTTAACGCTGTATATTTCTGTGCATTACTGCAAGTTTAACTCCCTATAGTTCTGTGTGTTACTGCAAGTTTAACGCTGTATATTTCATTGTGTTACTGCGAGTTTAACGCCATATAATTCTGTGCGTTACCTTCCATTTAATGCAGTATAGTTCAGTGTGTTACTGCAAGTTTAACGTTGTATATTTCATTGCGTTAGTACACGTTTAACGTAGTATATTTCTGTGCATTACTGCACGTTTAACACAGTATATTGCAGTATATTATAGTGTATCCATGGAATGTGTCTGTGTAGTGAGTACTCAAATTAAAGTGCACCAAACACCACTTTCCATTGATTAAAGTGCATCCATGTACACATTTCCACATCTTTATTACATTTTGTTAATAAGCACCGCTCCCCCATCATGTCTGGGGGGACAAGGAGAGGCAGACATTCCCATGGCACTGTAAGGGGGCCAGCAGCGTATGTGTCCACAAGCAAAGGTGGACATGGTCAGTCCTCAGGCAGGGCATCATTACCTCTGTTTAGTGATGTTGCCTGTGCTGTCCAGCCACAGCATGTACCTACGTGAAATTAGTTACCTTTCACCACAAACCACGTGAAATTAAACTCATGAGTGATGTGTCTGTGTAAGGTACCTATGTGATATTATATGACGTTATATGACACAATTTGCACGTCATTACGTGTCTTTATATGATGCAATTTGCACATGATTGCGTTACTTTATATGTTGCAA
>BLSH010037332.1:1407780-1428809 GCA_018402905.1 Glandirana rugosa
GACCCACCGGCTCACTTGGCTCAACAAAATAGCTTGAGGCGGTCGCCATCCTCGCATTGGGTCAGCAGGACCCTCTTGCTGCTCTTTGTCGCAACTATAACAAGTTCTCAGACCAACCACGCGAGGCAGACCGGCAAGCAGACCCCTACCATACGCCTTCTGTCCCTGTCCGGCTAGAAGTCGCTAAACGTGTTTCTGGAGGTCTTGCACCTGCACTTAACGTGTGGTGCCAGTCTATGGTGTAGGCAACCCTAGGGCACGTTGGCCTGTTAGAGGAATTACTTATAAGACCGGCAAAGACGCCGGCTTCCAACCTGCAGCCGATGTAAGGGGAGTAAAACTCGGGCTTGGGGCCTTCTTAAACCGTTACCTGTTCCGGAGAGGCCCTGGAGCCACATTTCCATGGACTTCATTGTGGAGTTACCCCCCTCTGAAGGTTGCTCGACCATCTTTGTGGTAGTGGATAGACTCTCTAAGATGGCCCACTTTCTACCTATGAAAGGCACACCTTCGGCCGCAGAAACGGCCAGAATATTCATTAAGGAGATTGTCCGGTTGCACGGGATCCCAACGGATGTGGTATCTGACCGTGGTGTGCAATTCACGTCCACGTTCTGGAGGTCTTTGTGCAAATCGCTGAAGATCGGCCTGTCCCTGTCTTCCGCATACCATCCCCAGACGAACGGCCAGACGGAGCGCACCAACCAGACTCTTGAACAATATCAACGCTGTTTCTCGTCGTTCTCCCAGGACGACTGGGTTACGCTCCTACCGCTGGCGGAGTTCGATAAAACAACTCGGTTCACTCGGCCACCCAGCAGTCACCCTTCTTTGCTATCTTTGGCTACCATCCCGCCTTCTTGTCCAATGCCTGCCCGGAAAACTCGGTGCCCGCTGTGACTGACTTACTGAATTTCTTTTCCTCCAATAACAAACTCCTGCAGGAGACAATGGCACGAACACAGACGGCCAATAAGGAGACCTATGACAAGAAGAGGCGGGGTGAACTAAACTTGGAGCCAGGTAATCTGGTATGGCTCTCCACCCTCAACTTGAGATTGGCATGCCCTTAAAAGAAGCTTGGCCCTAAGTTCATAGGACCCTTTCCCATCAAACGAAAGGTCAATGAAGTGGCCTATGAACTGGAACTGCCTGAGTCATTCCGCATCCACCCAGTTTTTCATGTGTCCTTGTTGAAGCCTAAGGTCTCCGACCCTTTTTCTGATCGACAGACAGGTCCACCAGCACCAGTATTGGTTGATGGATCAGAAGAATTCGAGGTGGAGTCCATTCTGGATTGCAGGAGGAGAGGTGGCACCATCCAATACCTGGTTAAATGGAGGGGCTATGGGCCCGAAGAGAGCTCTTGGGAGCCTGAAGAGAATTTACATGCAGAGGCCCTGATCAGGACCTTCTGGAGAAGGAACCCGACCAAGAGAACCCGTTGGGGCATCCAGAGGCTGCCCCTTGGGGGGGGGGGCAATGTTAGAAGATTGTTGCTAAGGGTTAATATAATTTGGTTGTGGTTTCCTCTAACTCATAGAGGAGCAGCTCTATTTAAACTTCCTGCTTCCTGTAGCAAGTTGCTGTCTGATCTACAGCATGTTATTGAGTTCCTGTGACCTGTTTTCCCAGTCTTCCTGTATCTGTGACCCGGCTTGCCTGACCTCAGATTGAACTCTGCCTGCACTGACCCTTTGCCTGCCTACGACCACGTCTCTGCCTAACCCTCTGGTACCTCAGCCGCCCGCCTGTTTACGACCCTGCCTGCACCCGACGTCCCGCTTGCCTGTTCCTTTGTACCGCACTAGCCTGCCTAATTCCGACCTGGCCTGCATCACCACTCTTCTGTCTGCACGAGCTCCTGGAGGATCTTCACATCACCATCTGCATCCGCACCAGCCCTCGTGCCCCCCTGTGCTCCGGAATCTCCTGTTTCCTCTATCAGGGGTTCCCAAACCAGGGCCGTAAGAGAGGTTGCCCTCTGCACAATCAGACTCCACCAACAGGTACGTGACACAAGCAGAGATTAGTGTGCAGTCCCCTGCAACTGCCAGAGTGGCTAAGCCTGCCTCCTTGTCTACAGCTATTCCTGCCATAGCCCCAGCATCAGCCATGGAGGAGTCAGCTGAGTTATTTCAACACATTGTCAGCCACTTGCTCCTTGATGGTGCACAGCCATTACTTTAGTCTCAAGCACATCAAGCATGGCAAAAACACCAGCCATTTGGGCACCACATGCTTGACAAGGCATTTAACTTCCCACCACTCAGCCCTTTGGAAAGAGCACCTAAAAGCCACACAAGGCGCACAGGGGCACAAATCTGTCCCTCCTCCTTATTCAGCTCAATATGCCCCTGCTATACCTCATGACCTCTCAGCAGCCTCCAAGGACAGGGGTGATGGTATAGCACAGGGTATCCCAGGTCCTTGCAGCACATCTGCCAGCAGCACACCATCAGCCGTAGACTATAGCCGGCAAATTTCTCTGCCCCATCTGCTGCAGCGGGAAAAAAATACAGTCCCTGCCACCCACATGCCCAGCATCTAAATGCAAGCTTGTCAAAGCTGCTGGCTCTACAACTTCTACCTTTCCATCTGGTAGATTCTGCCCCTTCCATGAATTTGCAGAATGTGCTGTACCACAATGGCAGGTTCCCAGTCGCTATTTCTTTTCATGTAAGGCCATTCCAGCTCTCTACCATCACGTGGAAGGCAATGTTGTGGCATCGTTGGGAAAGGCAGTCAGCCGCAAAGTCCACGTTACTGCTGACATGTGGTCCAGCAAGCATGGGCAGGGATTATATATTTTGTTCACCACACACTGGGTAACTCAGCTTGCAACTTGGAAGGATGCAGGACAGGGCTCAGTGCTGCAGCTTGTTGTGCACCCACATCTCCATACAGCTGGTGATGATGTGAGATTTGTCAGCTCTACCCCTTCCTCCTCCTCCTCCATGCCCTCCTCTGCTGAATTGTCCTATGAACCTCAAGTACCCCCTAAGCGTTCAAAGGGCTATTCAATGAGTCAGGCTAAAAGGTGCCATGCAGTGCTTCAGCTGGTGTGTCTAGGGGACCGGAACCACACTGGAGCAGAGATTCTTGTAGCTCTGCAGGGACAGGCCCAGAGGTGGTTCACGCCATGCCAGCAGGAGCCAGGAATGATGGTGTGCGATAATGGCACAAACCTCCTTGCTGCCCTTAGACAGGGAAAGTTGACACAAATGCCATGCCTGGAACATGTCCTCAATTTGGTGGTGTAGCATTTCCTAAATAGGTACCCAGGTTTGGAAGATCTGCTAAAGCAGGCCATGTAGCCATTTCAGGCGGTCATACACAGCCCGTGCTCGGTTGGCTGAAATTCAGTGGAAATTCCACCTGCCCGTAAACTGTCTGATTTGTGACATGCCCACCAGGTGGAATGCGACATTGGCAATGCTGCAGAGGGCTGCCAATGAGTACCTGTGTGAGTATGGCACAACAATAGGCTCAAGCTGGCTAGGCTTTTTTTCCCCACACAAATGGCTGCTCATAAAGCATGCATGCCCTGTACTGTCACCATTTGAGGAGGCCACAAGGATGGTGAGCCGTGACAATGCATGCATCAGTGACACAATCCCTGTTGTGTTTCTGCTGGAACAGACTCTGTGTAACATTATGGACAGAGCACTCAAGGCAGAGCAGCAGGAGGAATAGGAGGACATCCTTTCTTCTCAAGGGCCACTTTATGCAGACACCATTGTTTCTACACCACAGAACACACAGGGGGAGGAGGAGGAGGATTCTGGCAGTTTTGGAGGCAATCAAGCAGAGGAAGACATACATCAAACAATAAGAGATGGTTTTCCATCCCCAGAACCCTTGGGAGTAGTACGTGGCTGGAAGGAGGCAGTTCCTGATACTGTAATCCTGAGTGACCCTGAGGAGTCTGCTTCTCATGCCTCCTAAAATTTGTGGTGCATGGGCTCCCTCATGCTTCAAAGCCTGCAAAAGCACCCAAGAATACGTGGTGTAAAGGAGAAGGATCACTATTGGTAGGCAACCCTCCTTGACCACCGTTACGAGGGGAAAGTCTCAGAACTCATCCTGTCCCCATAGAGAGTGCAGAAGATTAAATCTCTTGAGGACACCTTAAATGTAGTTTTGAGGCTTCTGTTGGTCAAGAGAGGAGCGGTGGAGAAGGTGGCTGCCTAAGTGATGCATTTCTAAATTTTTTTAGTCCTCGCCACCCAGGGCTGTCAGCTTCCACATCCCATCAGCAGTGTCTGCATCACATGATGATTATCTAGGGGCAAAAACAGAAATGGAGAGCTTTCCAGTCAACGATCCACTGTCTTACTGGGTCATGAGAATAGACCACTGGCCAGAACTTGCCCGGTATGCAATTGAGCTGCTGGGCTGCCCTGCATCCAATGTGCTTTCTGAACGGCATTCAGTGCTGCTGGAGGTTTTGTTACTGATAATAGAATGCGTCTCTCCACAGACTCCGTGGACCATCTGACTTTTTTCAAAATTAAGCAGTCCTGGATTACCAGCAGCTCTGAAGCCCCTGATGCCGATGTCGCCGATTGGGATGTTGAATCTCTGCAGGACTTTTAGGCTGCATGGTGGGTGTTTATTTCATCTGGAAGAATGTTTTTGGTGTAGGTTTTATGGGCACAATTAACACCCAAAGACCAATTTGTCCGCACCTGTTTGACAGGTGCATATCATTTAAATTTTTTACAGCAAGGCCAATTCTTGCTTTCATCAAGAGTACCTCAACAGGGTTACAGTATGAAGGGGCCACTGACACCCAAAGACCAATTTTTACGCATCTGTTTGACAGGTGCATATCATTTTAATTGTTTACAGCAAGGCCAATTCTTGCTTTCATCAAGAGTACCTCAATAGGGTTATGGTGTGAAGGTGCCACCGGCACCCAAAGACCAATTTTTTCACACCTGTTTGACAGGTGCATATTATTTAAATTTTTTACAGCAAGGCCAATTCTTGCTTTCATCAAGAGTACCTCAATAGGGTTATGATGTGAAGGTGCCATCGACGCCCAAAGACCAATTTTTCCGCACCTGTTTGGTAGGTGCATATCATTTCAATTTTTTAGAGCAAAGCCATTTATTGCTTTCATCAAGAGTACCTCAATAGAGTTACACTGTGAAGCCGGCACCGAAACCCAAAGACCAATTTTTCCACACCCCTTACTTCTATCCAAAGTCTGTGGAAGAGGCACCAGAATTTATCCAAAAAATCTCTAATCTTGTTCCCAGTGCACTACATTGTGGCTTCATCATACATACTGGATCCCCAAGCCGTTGCTTACAAAATAAAGAAAGCTTGCAGGGAAAATGTCATATTTTTGGCTTTATAAATGCAATTATTGCTGCAGCAGCTTCTATACACAATACAGATGTGCTACTTTACAGGTAGACTAAGGGGACACCCCAGACACTATATTGAAAGGAATTTTAAGCATCAATAAATCACTGCTCATTTAAAAATTATGTTTTTTTACAAACTTTTATTTCATTGATACATGTCCCCCAGGGCAGTACTCGGACCCCCATAACCATTATATGTCCAATTACTTGCATATAAGCCTTCAAAATGGGCACTTTTGTTATTTCACATTCGGGTCCCATAGATTTCAATGGGGTTCGTTATTAGGTTCCAAACTTTTGCGATGTTCAAACCGAACAGGAGGTCGTTCAGCCCATCCCTTTTAGTTTTATGCACTTACCTTTTAGGTTTAGACTTTCCACTAAAACTTTACTTTTTAATGATAGTCCCTGTTTGCCACTTTAGAATCCTTTTGGCACTTTATGGAATCCAGTTCACCATTTTTTTTTCTTCAAATCACTAATTTACTTTTTGATGTATAATAAATATCAAGAAAGCGGATGGCAAATAGCTTGAAGATAATGGAGCAAATCTAACCAATCACAACATCTCAAGGCCCGTCTGCCTCTCAGGCTGGAGAATAAAATCCTATATAAATGTGTCCTTCCTATCTCGGAAAAGTGCATGTTGGCATTGGGTAGATTGTTTATCTGGTGCTCAAAATAGCCAGAGCTGTGTTTAATTTCAATTTATAGCTATTGAAACTTCTTAGCATTTGACCTAATAATATTTAATATCATTGTACATTCAGCCCTGGTTCAGATATGTGCGATGCGGGAACCAGCGCGATTACAGAGCCGGTTCCCGCATCGCATCACTTCTGTGAACTGCTGGCGGGTGTCATTACAAAGTTAATGACACCCCCAGTTTTGTTCACAGATTGCAATGCAACTGGCACATGAATCGGATCGTATGGGTGAGAACACCCATGCGATGCAATTCTAGTGCAGGAAAAAAAAGGTACATGTACCTTTTTTTTGGAAATCTAGTGTGAGTTCAGCCATACAAGTGTATGGCTGAACTTGCACTGCTCAGAGATCGTATGTGATCGACAGTGTGGGTGTGAATCACATGTGGTCTCTGGGATTGCACATATCTAAACCAGGGCTAAAATTTGTCTGGAAAGAATCTTGGTGTTACCAAGACATTCACAGGTTCTGTCGATATAACATCCATTAACCCAAGAGCAGCAGATAAGGCAGAAAGAAACAAAGACTACAAAAAGTTAGTTTTTAACCAACATTTCCACCACATGCATATTTACTGGACGATAAAATTGATCTAGAAATACAGACAGCCTTTTCTTGTGACCCACCTACAGAGACAGGGGGAGATGAGTCCTTAAAACAATTATTTAAGAACCATAGAAAATTAATCATACACTATTTAAATAGGAAATGGGACATTTCCTCAATACAGTCACATATCACACAAAAAGTCATACATAGAGGATTTAGGGAAAGGGTGGTGCTGGCTGGACACCTACATACTCCCAGGTTCTTGTAAATATGGAAAAAGAATTGCCTTGATAGGGGCCTGGAGGTGTTGCAATTGATCGTTCAGGAGGAAATTGCCCAACTTGCTGATGATATACAGAGGGAAATTGATGAAAGTGTAAAATCGCTGGAGCCCTATATACAAGATCCACAATTTGAGAAATAATGACCAATTAAAAAGGGAAGTTGAGAGGGGTCAGAGAAATCTGAAAATTAATAAACAAGAAAAATTTAAACAAAATATCTTGGATTGGGAAAAAGGAGAGGTATTTGATCCACCAGTACAAACAGGGCGAAGTAGATCGCGTAAAAATAGAGGAAGGAGTTGCACCCCTAAACAGAGCACCTCTTAATCAACAGATAGTGAGGAAGATAACCAGGGGAAGACAGTGTCTTTTTAGTGCCGCAGGAAACTTCCAAAAAAGCTATAACTTCACACTCAAAGAAGGGGAAGCACAACATTCAAACACAAAAAGGGGATCAAGAAAAAGTAGAAGAGCCAAAGGGAATTGAGACCCAGAAATTGCAAGAGATGATTGAATACAATCAATCAATAAATAACTCTCAAGGGGAAACACTTCAGACAGATATGAAAGTAGTCAATCTTTCTGATTTTCCCCTTAATGAACACCACATTTCCTTGCTTAAAAAGGCCACTCTTTCTCACGACCTCCGCAATGAGTGAATTAGAGGTTTATAAGAATATTAGTTTGTTCCTATGTAAAGTAATCTTAAAATATTGGCATAATCACAAACAGGCAAAATCTCCTCCAGGAGAGTTAGATAAGGATGAGGAAGAAGCACTCAATGCCCTGGTATCCCTCCCAGAGGAAAATAATGACGGTCCAGCTGAAACACAGCAATCTGATACATTAAATTACACTCACCCCTCTAACTTAAGAATTAAATCTGATAAAATGCCCCCCTTATTCAAGCATAGATGGATAAACTTGTTTTTGGAAGAAGTACAGAAGGATCTGGCCCTGGTAAATTGGAAGTGGAAGGGATCCAACAATCTCAGTAGGCAAGAAAAAAAAGCACTACAGGAACAAGCCCCAAATATTATTATCAAGGGCAGTGATAAGGGAAGAAATATTGTCCTCCTTTCCGAACAGAAATATGAACAGGAGGTAAGGAGACAACTCTCTGATTCAAGTACTTATTCTAAATTAAATACCAATCCATTTCCTTCTATGGTTAAGGCCCTGATTAAAAAGTTGCTCTTTGCTTTTTTATATATGTTTTTACCTTACTATTTGAACATTCATTATACGCTGCCCCAGCAACCTAAGACCTACATTACAACTTCCCTACTCTACAATCTGCTACCCTATATAAGGTAATATGTTGACACAACTACTGAGTCATGAGATCATTGCTGTCAATTACATTTTCATTATATCCTTGTAATTGGTAAAAGTTTACATGATTACTCGGCCATGTGGCCTCTTTGTATTTCCTAATAAAAACTTTGAACACAGAAAAATTGCTCTTTGCTAAGGAGGCAGGTCTTTTAACTAAGAAAGAGCTGGACTTCATTAGTGTCCGGGACTAGAACACACCTACATTCTATGTGATCCCTAAGCTCCACGAGTCTGTAGACAACCCCCCAGGCAGACCAATTGTTTCGGCCATCCGGGGCCCCCTGGAGAGGGTTGGCAAATTTGTGGATGCATTGATAAAGGACACGGTGAAGAGTTTGCCTTCCTTTGTCCAGGACACTAGGGACGTTCTTAGGAAATTGAGTGAAATTCCTGTCCCTGGTGGAGCAATTCTCGTTGGGTTCGATGTGGATTCACTCTACACGTTGATCCCGCATGAGTGGGCCCTAAAGGGAGTGCAACATTTTTTGGAACAGAATCTTCCCCAATTAAGTGCACACAGTGAACTTGTGGTGGACCTTCTTGAATTTATGCTGAGATATAATTACTTCCAATTTTTGGGAGCTTACTATCAGCAACTTAGAGGGATCCCATGGGGGCACCATGGGCGTCCTCTTATGCTTTTCTCCATCTTGGCCTTTGGGAGAAAGATCTGGTCTATGTATCGTCGTTGTACCTCAGCCACTGTCACCTGCGGCTGAGATACATCGATGATGTCTTGATGATTTGGGGGGCACGCCCCAACAACTAACACTGTTCATGGAAGAACTGAATAGTAATAATAGGAACATCAAGTTGACCTTTTCCTATCACAGTGAGGAACTGCCTTTTCTGGACCTAACAATTGAGAGAAATGGTGATAAATTTGTTACCAAGACTTTCCGCAAAAAAGCAGCAGCTAATACTTTACTTTAGACCATGAGCCATCTTCCCCATTCTCTCATTCGTGGTATTCCAGTGGGTCAGTTCCTCAGAATCAAAAGGAATTGTTCTCAAGATGAGGACTTTCAAACTGAGGCTACAGCTATGTATCATAGGTTCAGGAAACGGGGCTATTCCCATCGCTGTCTCAGATCAGCTGAGAAGCATGCTAAAAAGATGTCTAGACAGGAATTACTTCAGACCAAATCATTGATGAACCAGGACCAATCAACCCCCACCAGAATAATCACTAGGTTTGGAGCACAATGGAACCAGGTCAACGGCATTCTTATACGACATTTAACACATTCTCATCAGATCACCTATACTCAGGACCATCGTAGGGAAGAGGCCATTAATGACCGCACGTAGGTCTAAAAACCTAAGAGATAGCCATGTGCACTCAGAGTATAGGAGATCACAGAATGCCAATTGGTTAACCAACCTCGCACCCCTCAAGGGAATGTACCCATGCGGGAAATGTTCAATGTGTAAATATGTAAACCATACAGACATGTTCACTGATGCTGAGAATTTAAAACAGTATAAGATGCAGAGCTTTAGCAATTGCTCCATGACATGCGTTATATACATGCTTACTTGCCCATGTGGCCTTGCCTATGTGGGCAAGACCAAGAAGCAACTCAAAATCAGAGTCAGTGAACATGTCCAGAGTATTATCCAGAAAGATGATGAATGTCCAGTGGCATTACATTTTTTGAAATTCCATGAGGGGAATCCCAAGGGTCTGCGTGTGAAGGGGATATATAATCTGAATCTACCAGCCAGAAGGGGAGATTTTGATAGGATCCTCATTCAGAAAGAAAAAATGTGGATCTATAGTTTACATTCTTTACATCCTCAAGGCCTTAATACTGTATGTAATCTATCGGTCTTTTTGGATCAATAGGTAGATTACCCTGATGTTCTCCATCCCTGACCTAAGGGTAGATAGAGAAAAGCTTCAGTTTCAGTTTCATGCCTCAATAATTATTCTATCTAGATGTACCATATTGTCCCCCATTTGGAGAGGGACATTTTGGTATCTCTAAATAATATCACCTTAGTTTTCATGTTTTGTGATTTTTTTTTTTTATTTTCTGCAGCATTGTGCGATTTGTTTGTAGTATTTTGTGAGTATTCTCCTATTGGGCCATTTCTGCAATCAGAGATATTTATCTCTACATTGTTCTATGTTGTTTTTAGTTTGTTCCTCTATTGTGTAATGAAAGCCAATGGGTGATGTGATGTATGGCCCTTTAAATGGGTGTGGAAGTGATTAAGCAATTATTGCAGACCCATACCTTAAATAAGTTGTCCGACATTGGCCCTAACCCTGTGCTCAGATGAAGTTTGCGTGACGAGCGAAACCAGTCAGCGGGATGTTATTATACCTGTGATGATACATCATGGATAGACACTGTGTTCCCCCAGTGGATTTGACATCTATCCATGTCCATTGGCCATATAGCAGCAGGATACTTTGCTTCAGCAGGCTTCAACTATTGACCTGGCCTCTTCCTCAATTTTTACAACATATTACAAAAATTGGATGTGGACCACCATACACAGTCAATCTTCTGAGCAGTGAGATCGTTTTTGCAATTACAACCCCATCAGGGAAAAGGTTCTCGATTCACCTGCAGTACCAGAGCCGTCCACTCTGTCCACAGCGTGCACAGCAGCAACGCAGTGAGTACACTGAACTGATCAGACTGGAGAGCTTAGGGAAGTGGGAGATAACTTCACTACTGTGGGGTCTCTACAGCCTATTGCCAACTCTCCCCCCGCTGTGCTTGTTCCTCAAGTATTGTACTCCTGCTTGGCACTCTTCTGTGCATATAAGGACGACTATGTGTGCTGGTATTATTGCTTTAATGGCTGTTTTGTAAACACTGGGGTCTGAGCACGGATCATCCTATCCATACTGATCTGGAGTCTGTCCTAAATTTGCCTCTTATTCTGATATATAGACTACAGCCTAGGCTGATTCAGGAAATTCATTCAAGGGAACCTACTTTGCAGCTATTATGGGGCTTGTGCAATAGTATGAGTGTTATGGAGGTTTGTTCTGTGGTGCACTAAGGTTCAATAACAACTTTATTATATTTTAAATTGCTGATGTGGTGGTAGTTGGATACCTTTTGTATTACTGATTAAACTTCAATAAATATTGCTATTTTTTCATAATATCCCTTACTCCTTATTGATGATTGTTTGGGGAACCTTCCCTGTTATTTAGAGAAAGGAACAAAGAACAACTCAAGAATGAATAAAGAGAAAAAAAATTAAATTTTGGTATTTTATGGAATCCAATTCACCATATTTTCTCAAATTGCTAATTTGCTGTTTGATGTCTAATAAATATTAAGAAAAGCGATGGCAGATAACTTTAAGATAGTGGAAACAAAAAAGGCAGAAAGAGTTGTTGTTTTCAGCCATTCAGCATTATTTCAATGTGATCTGACAGCTGCACAGTTAAGCTATGTTTTTTTATCTTTTTGTCCTTTTCCTCTATTTCCCATTTCATACACAACATTTGGATCCACAGTTATCAGCGCCTAGAACTTTGTTTTTTTCTATTTAAGATAGTGGAACAAATCCAATCCATCAAGACATCTCAAGGGCTATCCGCCTCTTAGTTTGGCTGTGACTAGATTGTTTATCTAGTGCTCAAACTAGCCAGATCTGTATTAATTTGTATGTATAACTAATACATTTTTTTCATAGCATTGGAGCAAATAACCTTTAACATCATTATACATTAAAGCTTAACTGGAAAGCATCTTGGTGTTACCAAGTCACATACAGGTTCTGTTGATATAACATCCATTCACCCAAGAGCAGCAGATGATAAGGCAGAAAGAAACAAAGAACAACTAAAGAATAAATAAGGAGAAAAAAATTATCTTTTGGGTACTTTATGGAATCCAGTTCACCATTTTTTTTTCAAATCGCTAATTTGTTGTTTGATGTCTAATAAATATTAAGAAAAATGATGGGATAGTGGAGCAAATCCAACAAATGATGACATCTCAAGGCCCGTCTGCCTCTTAGGTTGGCTTTGGATTTTTTATCTGTTTAGCTGTATTTGTAGTATTATCAGTTTTTAATAATAGGTATAATTGACAACTATATGAAACAAGTAACTCATTAAGAACAAAAGTTGGAACATATCTTAGAGAACATCTTAGTACATAGAGGTCAGTATGCCAATATAAGTATTGTGAGAGCCAATGGGTGGTGCATATTCATTCAGCAGAAGGTGTTATATTCAGATTAAAGAAAAACATTGTCCCGAGAGTTGATGGAAGGGGTGAAGCTCAAGTGGTCAACCATACCTAAAGGTTGTACTCGTAATCTTATCAGTCTCAAATGACTAATACTTTCAGCCAGACCAGATTTCAGAAAAGGTATCTTCTCTGTTCTTAGTGGTATAAACCCTTCTCTCCACTTCCATAACCCTCTCCACTTCCCATTTCCAGTCTATTAAGGTAGATCCATGGGTTTGTTTCCAAAAGTTAGGTATAAGGCTTTTAGCAGCATTCAAAAGATGTGGTGTGTCCATATGTTTGTATGATTTCAGAGATGAAAATGTGGTGTGGGATAGCCACAGCTGTATTTAATTTGTATGTATAACTATTAAACATTTTTTATAGCATTGGAGCAAATAATCTTTAACATCATTGTACATTAAAGCTTAACTGGAAAGCATCTTGGTATTACCAAGTCATGTACAGGTTCTGTTGATATAACCTCCAATCCCCCAAGAGCAGCAGATAATAAGGCAGAAAGAAACAAAGAACAACTCAAGAATGATTAAGGAGAAAAAAAACAATCCTTTTGGTACTTTATGGAATCTAGTTCACCATTTTTTTTTCAAATTGCTTTAGTGTTTTGTACAATATGATAAAACCAAGTACATCTACAAAAAGAAAAATAGATATAACGAGTGTCAATTACTCTGTGATATAAAGAGACACTTATCAACCAACATATGCATAACATCAGTCCTAACCGTATTTCAAGAGTATAGATGCATTAGCTCCAGATGGTTCCACATGTAAGCACTGGTTAAAGTTGTATCTCATTCCGTCATACAATATCGCACATGATAATAGGTATAATTGACAACTATACGAGATAAGTAACTCAACAGAAGTTGGAACATATCTTCGAGAACAAACCTTAATACATAAAGGTTGTTGATGGAAAGGGTGAAGCTCAAGTGGTCAACCTAGGGGTCGTACTCGTAATCTTATCAGTCTCAAATGAGTAATACTTCCAGGCAGACCAGATTTCACAAAATGTACCTTCTCTGTTCTTAATGGTATAAACCCTTCTCTCAACTTCCATAACCCCCTCTACTTCCCATTTCCAGTCTATTAAGGTAGATCCATGGGTTTGTTTCCAATAGTTAGGTATAAGGCTTTTAGCAGCATTCAAAATATGTGGTGTGTCGATATGTCTGTATGATTTCAGAGATGAAAAGGTGGTGTGGGATAGCCACAGCTGTATTTAATTTGTATGTATAACTATTAAACCTTTTTTATAGCATTGGAGCAAATAATCTTTAACATCATTGTACATTAAAGCTTAACTGGAAAGCATCTTGGTATTACCAAGTCACGTACAGGTTCTGTTGATATAACATCCAATCCCCCAAGAGCAGCAGATAATAAGGCAGAAAGAAACAAAGAACAACTCAAGAATGATTAAGGAGGAAAAAAAAACAATCCTTTTGGTACTTTATGGAATCTAGTTCACCATTTTTTTTTTCAAATTGCTAATTTGTTGTTTAATGCCTAATAAATATTAAGAAAACAGATGGCAAATAACTTTAAAATAGTGGAGTAAATCCAACAAATTATGACATCTCTGTCTGCCTGTTAGGTTGGCTTTGGGTAGATTGTTTATCTACTTAGGAAAACATGTGTCATTAATATTAGTGCAAAATCAATAATCAATTCCACAGTACTATTGATTATTGGTTTTGTGCTAATATGAACGACACACATTTTCCTGATTTTTTGATATTTTAAAGTTGCAGCATATATTTATTTCACTATAGTTTTGTTTTATGTGTTCAGCGCAGCGACACACACTTATTTTAGTGTTTATCTATTTAGTTGTATTTTTTGTATTATCAGTTTTTATTAAGTGTTTTGTACAATATGATAAAACCAAGTACATCTACAAAAAGAAAAATAGATATAGCGAGTGTCAATTACTCTGTGATATAAAGAGATATAAAGAAACACTTATCAACCAACATATGCATAACATCAGTCCTAACCATATTTCAAGAGTAAAGATGCATTAGCTCCAGATGGTTCAACATGTAAGCGCTGGTTAAAGTTGTATCTCATTCCGTCATACAATATCGCACATGATAATAGGTATAATTGACAACTATATGAGATAAGTAACTCAACAGAAGTTGGAACATATCTTAGAGAACAAACCTTAATACATAAAGGTTGTCCCGAGGGTTGATGGAAAGGGTGAAGCTCAAGTGGTCAACCTAGGGGTCGTACTCGTAATCTTATCAGTCTCAAATGAGTAATACTTCCAGGCAGACCAGATTTCACAAAATGTACCTTCTCTGTTCTTAATGGTATAAACCCTTCTCTCAACTTCCATAACCCCCTCTACTTCCCATTTCCAGTCTATTAAGGTAGATCCATGGGTTTGTTTCCAATAGTTAGGTATAAGGCTTTTAGCAGCATTCAAAATATGTGGTGTGTCGATATGTCTGTATGATTTCAGAGATGAAAAGGTGGTGTGGGATAGCCACAGCTGTATTTAATTTGTATGTATAACTATTAAACCTTTTTTATAGCATTGGAGCAAATAATCTTTAACATCATTGTACATTAAAGCTTAACTGGAAAGCATCTTGGTATTACCAAGTCACGTACAGGTTCTGTTGATATAACATCCAATCCCCCAAGAGCAGCAGATAATAAGGCAGAAAGAAACAAAGAACAACTCAAGAATGATTAAGGAGGAAAAAAAAACAATCCTTTTGGTACTTTATGGAATCTAGTTCACCATTTTTTTTTTCAAATTGCTAATTTGTTGTTTAATGCCTAATAAATATTAAGAAAACAGATGGCAAATAACTTTAAAATAGTGGAGTAAATCCAACAAATTATGACATCTCTGTCTGCCTGTTAGGTTGGCTTTGGGTAGATTGTTTATCTACTTAGGAAAACATGTGTCATTAATATTAGTGCAAAATCAATAATCAATTCCACAGTACTATTGATTATTGGTTTTGTGCTAATATGAACGACACACATTTTCCTGATTTTTTGATATTTTAAAGTTGCAGCATATATTTATTTCACTATAGTTTTGTTTTATGTGTTCAGCGCAGCGACACACACTTATTTTAGTGTTTATCTATTTAGTTGTATTTTTTGTATTATCAGTTTTTATTAAGTGTTTTGTACAATATGATAAAACCAAGTACATCTACAAAAAGAAAAATAGATATAGCGAGTGTCAATTACTCTGTGATATAAAGAGATATAAAGAAACACTTATCAACCAACATATGCATAACATCAGTCCTAACCATATTTCAAGAGTAAAGATGCATTAGCTCCAGATGGTTCAACATGTAAGCGCTGGTTAAAGTTGTATCTCATTCCGTCATACAATATCGCACATGATAATAGGTATAATTGACAACTATATGAGATAAGTAACTCAACAGAAGTTGGAACATATCTTAGAGAACAAACCTTAATACATAAAGGTTGTCCCGAGGGTTGATGGAAAGGGTGAAGCTCAAGTGGTCAACCTAGGGGTCGTACTCGTAATCTTATCAGTCTCAAATGAGTAATACTTCCAGGCAGACCAGATTTCACAAAATGTACCTTCTCTGTTCTTAGTGGTATAAACCCTTCTCTCAACTTCCATAAACCTCTCCACTTCCCATTTCCAGTCTATTAAGGTAGATCCATGGGTTTGTTTCCAAAAGTTAGGTATAAGGCTTTTAGCAGCATTCAAAAGATGTGGTGTGTCCATATGTTTGTATGATTTCAGAGATGAAAAGGTGATGTGGGATAGCCAGAACTGTATTTAATTTGTATGTATAACTATTAAACATTTTTTATAGCATTTGAGCAAATAATCTTTAACATCATTGTACATTAAAGCTTAACTGGAAAGCATCTTGGTATTACCAAGTCACGTACAGGTTCTGTTGATATAATATCCAATCCCCCAAGAGCAGCAGATAATAAGGCAGAAAGAAACAAAGAACAACTCAAGAATGATTAAGGAGAAAAAAAACAATCCTTTTGGTACTTTATGGAATCTAGTTCACCATTTTTTTTTCAAATCGTTAATTTGTTGTTTGATGTCTAATAAATATTAAGAAAACAGATGGCAAATAAATTTAAAATAGTGGAGTAAATCCAACAAATTATGACATCTCTGTCTGCCTGTTAGGTTGGCTTTGGGTAGATTGTTTATCTACTTAGGAAAACATGTGTGTCATTAATATTAGTGCAAAATCAATAATCAATTCCACAGTACTATTGATTATTGGTTTTGCACTAATATGAACGACACACATTTTCCCTATTTTTTATATTTTAAAGTTGCAGCATATATTTATTTCACTATAGTTTTGTTTTATGTGTTCAGCGCAGCGACACACACTTATTTTAGTGTTTATCTATTTAGCTGTATTTTTTGTATTATCAGTTTTTATTAAGTGTTTTGTACAATATGATAAAACCAAGTACATCTACAAAAAGAAAAATAGATATAGCGAGTGTCAATTACTCTGTGATATAAAGAGACACTTATCAACCAACATATGCATAACATCAGTCCTAACCGTATTTCAAGAGTATAGATGCATTAGCTCCAGATGGTTCCACATGTAAGCACTGGTTAAAGTTGTATCTCATTCCGTCATACAATATCGCACATGATAATAGGTACAATTGACAACTATATGAGATAAGTAACTCAACAGAAGTTGGAACATAGAGAACAAACCTTACAAATACATAAAGATTGTCCCGAGAGTTGATGGAAGGGGTGAAGCTCAAGTGGTCAACCTAGGGGTAGTACTCATAATCTTATCAGTCTCAAATGAGTAATACTTCCAGCCAGACCAGATTTCATAAAATGTACTTTCTCTGTTCTTAGCGGTATAAACCCTTCTCTCAACTTCCATAACCCTCTCCACTTCCCATTTCTAGTCTAGTAAGGTAGAGCCGTGGATTTGTTTCCAAAATTTAGGTATAAGGCTTTTAGCAGCATTCAAAAGATGTGGTGTGTCGCTATGTTTGTATGATTTCAGAGATGAAAAGGTGGCGAGGGATAGCCAGAACTCCATTTAATTTGTATTTATAACTATTAAACATTTTTTATAGCATCAGAGCAAATAATCTTTAACATCATTGTACATTAAAGCCTGACAGGAAAGCATCTTGGTGTTACCAAGACATGCTTAGGTTCTGTCGATATAACATCCATTCGCCCAAGAGGCTCATCCCCAAGAGCAGCAGATGATAAGGCAGAAAGAAACAAAGAACAACGCAAGAATGAATAAAGAGAAAAAAAGCAACCCAGCTTTTACAAAACAATCACTTACATGGTCTGAAAGGAACCTAAGAGCACTTTGCTGTATGGATAAATTGATGCTCAGCCCTATCTCGCTTCCTGTTTTTCAGCTGCATAGAGGAACTGAAGTGGTGGTGGTCAGAGAAAGGAAAAATGTGTGTGGGGGGGGTAAAAAAAAAAAAAAAAAGCGCGCACAGAGAAGTATTCTGCTAAGCAAGTCCTTGTTCCTGTGCAGCCAGCTATTAGGTGGTTCAATAGTAAAAGACAGCAAGCGAGCCTTGCAGCCATTGAGTGCCAATTAATGTCTAAAATGCAGAAAGGAATGAAGAGTATTATACAAGACGAAGGGAACAACAATGTGAGTGCCCTTTACCTTATAGTGACCTTTTAGGTCGTGCGTAAGTAATTTGGATATGTTTGTATCAAAAACAAACAACGCAAGGTCGCACAGTCAACACTCAGCTGTATCTACTTAATGCTAGACAGCAACTCTTGTACCAATCAGAAACACAATGCTTTATATATGCATATTCATGTGTATACTGAGAGTAAGGTGTGACATTAGCTCAGTGTTTTTCTTTCTTTGTATTCAAATATATTCAAATATCGCTTAAGCTTGGCTAATGCAGAAAATATATGCCACTCAAGTGCACAAACAAGGTCCATAAAGACATGGATGAGCAAGTTTGGGGTTGCCTGCACAGAGTATTGACCTCAACCCAATAGAACACCGTTGGAATGAATTAGAGCGGAGGCTGTGAGCCAGGCCTTCTAGTCCAACATCAGTTCCTGACCTCACAAATGCGCTTCTGGAAGAATGGTCAAACATTCCCAGAGACACTCCTAAACCTTGTGGACAGCCTTCCCAGAAGAGTTGAAGCTGTTATAGCTGCAAAGGGTGGGCCAACTCAATAATGAACCCTACAGACCAGTGGTGGCTGGTGCTCAATATTTTGCAGGAGATGGACAGGAAAGTGATGATCCCCCCCCACGCACTGGAGACGTACAGGAAGGCGGTGATTCCCCAAACTCCCCCACGGGAGACAGACGTGAAGGCGGGGATCCCCCCTGCCACAGGAGATGGAAGGACAGACGCCTCCTTACCGTACGAGGGAGATGACAAGGATCCAGGGTACGGCTGCAGCTCCTCGCTACAGGGCCGTTGCTTCTCCTCCTGGCTGAACAGGAAGTGGGTCCTGAGACCTAATTGGCCAGGAGCCCTAGGACTCCCTGGCCAATTGGGTTTCAGGACCTGCATCCTGATTGGCCAGGAGGAGAATCTGGAAGACAATAGAGAATATTAATTAGCTATTGTCACACAACTGGGAGGGCTCAGGGCACAGTGCTCTGTGCTCCGAACCCACCCTTTTTTGAAGCCAATTAGAGCCTCAGGCTCTAATCACGTGCTTCAAAAAAAACCTTGAAATGAATGTGTCCGGCGCCTTGCATGTAGATTAGGGGTCAGGCGCATAGATTAGGGGGACGGCGCCCCTGCACCTTACATGGATGGGCCACCACTGCTACGGACTAAGACTTGGATGCCATTAAAGTTCATGTGCATGTAAAAGCAGTTGTCCCAATTCTTTTGGTAATATAGTGTGTATATATATATAGGCATGCTCAAACTTGAGTGAAAGAAAGAAAGAAGGAGATGGATATATACAGTATTGAAAAAAAAAAAAAAGGTATTCACAGACTGCAGATCACATTTTACCAAAAAACAACCTATTGCATATAGATGGATTAATAATAACCAAATTATTATTTAAGAAATGCGTAAGTTGCTGTAGCTTGCACACTGTACCCTTTATCAGTAAAGTACTTTTATCAGGAGGATGAGTTGCTGGCTTTTCATCTTATACTCTCATGCTGTTTTAAGTGCCAGGAAGACACCGTAAACTTTGGGGCATCGTTGGTCTACCACCAGGGGGAATTAACCCAAGGCATATATCTTTGATTAATATGCAATAGGGAGATGAGCTTACCATTATGCTTAGGGTGTATTTCCACTTTTGTAGCCATACTGGGATAACACCTAATTGATATTTGTTCTCATTCACATAGTATAACATAAAAAATGGTAGATTGCTTCTTTCCATTTTGATTTACTAAATGTTCTTTTCTGAAAAATCCTACTTAGTTCTCTTTGTTTTTTGAGGGTGCTGGGAGCTGTGTTGCCATAATTAAAGGGGTGGTATTGCATTAAGGTGAAAAACCTCCTTTAGTGTAACAGCCCCCCAGAGCCACCTCTTTTTCTTACCTGAACCCTGTCTCTCCTGCGCCAGGGACGAGCACACCCGCTCCAGCCGGTGGCTCGGGTCCGGATTAATTGGCTCCCGCTGCTGTCAATCAAATCCAATGATGCAGGGGGCGGGGCCGAGTCCTGCTGTCTGTGCCAATGGACGCAGCAGGAGGGCTCGGGAGCGTGCCCGCACGAGTGTCCCCAGGGAAACGCTTCCCCTTGGGGGCACTCGACGCATGGAGGAGCCAGAGGAGGATCGGGGCCACTCTGTGCAAAACCCTTGCACAGAGGAGGTAAGTATGACATGTTTGGTATTTAAAAAAAAACAGAAACAAAGCTTTACAATCACTTTAATGCCTTAATTTAGTCAAATTAAAAAAAACAAAAAAAAATCAGCACAAAGGAATGTACTTAACCACTTCAATACCGGGCACTTTCTCCCCCTTCCTGCCCAGGCCAATTTTCATCTCTCAGCGCTCTCACGCTTTGAATAACAATTGCACGGTCATGCTACACTTTACTCAAATTCAATTTTTATGTTGTTTTTTTCGCACAAATAGAGCTTTCTTTTGGTGGTATTTAACCACTTCAGCCCCGGAAGGATTTCACACTTTAGGACCAGAGCACTTTTTGCGATTCGGCACTGCGTCACTTTAACTGACAATTGCGCGGTCATGCGGCGTTGTACCCAAACAAAATTTGCGTCCTTTTTTCCCCAGAAATAGAGATTTCTTTTGGTGGTATTTGATCCCCTCTCCGTCATTTCTGATCGCCGCTATAAACAAAAGAAGAGCGACAATTTTGCAAAAAAAACTCCCAAATTTCTTACTTTTTGCTAAAATACAAATCCAAAAAAAAAATATAAAAAAACATTTTTTTTCATCAGTTTTGGCCGATTTATATTCTTCCTCATATTTTTGGTAAAAAAAAAATCGCAATTGGCATTTATTGATTGGTTTGCGCAAAAGTTGCAGCGTTTACGGATGATGAGAATTAATT
>BLSH010037332.1:1453383-1473522 GCA_018402905.1 Glandirana rugosa
GAGACCTATACTGCGACTCGTGCACGTGAGTTGAAGAAACCAGCTGGTACCGTTCCGGACAAGACTCACCTTGGACAGAACAATTTGGTGACATACCAGAACCGGTGACACGACGTCGAGTCAAAGTCCCAGAACTGTTTGAAGAATATCGGATCCGGTAGAAATACATATCGTTGTTAAGAAAAAAAGTCTAGGAGTTTCTCAAGAAATGGTACCCCACGGTACAACTTGAAGGTCACTGGTCATACTCATTTTCGCTATGGTGGTTTAAATTGTGTGGACGAGGGGTAAGTGTGGACTCTGGAACATTGTGATTACTCAGTGTACTCAGAGTCCTATAGGGTAGTTATGGAGGCGGAGCCTACCCCACACGTATGCTGCCATGGAGTCTATCAGGAAAGGAAAATTACGGTAAGTATCTGATAGTAAATTTTCCGTTATCTCACAAAAGTGAGTACACCCCTCACATTTATTATATCGTTTCATGTGACAACCCTGAAGAAATGACACTTTGCTACAATGTAAAGTAGTGAGTGTACAGCTTGTATAACAGTGTAAATTTGCTGTCCCCTCAAAATAACTCAATACACAGCCATTAATGTCTAAACCACTGGCAACAAGTACACCCCTAAGTGCAAATTGGGCCCAATTAGCCATTTTCCCTTCCCGGTGTCATGTGACTCATTAGTGTTACAAGGTCTCAGGTGTGAATGGGGAGCAGGTGTGTTAAATTTGGTGGTATCGCTTTTACTCATACTGGTCACTGGAAGTTCAACATGGCACCCCATGGTAAAGAACTCTTTGAGGATCTGAAAAAAAGAATTGTTGCTATACATAAAGATGGCCTAGGCTATAAGAAGTTTGTCAAGACCCTGAAACTGAGCTGCAGCACAGTGGCCAAGACCATACAGTGGTTTAACAAGACAGGTTCCACTCAGAACAGGCCTTGCCATGGTCGACCAAAGAAGTTGAGTGCACGTGCTCAGCGTCATATCCAGAGGTGGTCTGGTTGGGAAATAGATGTATGAGCGCTGCCAGCATTGTTGCAAAGGTTGAAGGGGTGGGGGGTCAGCCTGTCAGTGCTCGGACCATATGCCGCACACTGCATCAAATTGGCCTGCATTGCTGTTGTCTCAGAAGGAAGCCTCTTCTAAAGATGATGCATAAGAAAGCCCACAAACAATTTGCTGAAGACAAACAGACTAAGGACATGGATTACTGGAACCATGTCCTGTGGTCTGATGAGACCAAGATAAGCGTACTTGGTTCAGATGATGTCAAGCATGTGTGGCAGCAACCAGGTGAGAAGTACAAAGACAAGTGTGTCTTGCCTACAGTCAGGAATGGTGGTGGGAGTGTCATGGTCTGGGGCTGCCGGCACTGGAGAGTTACAGTTCATTGAGGGAACCATGAATGCCAACATGTACTGTGACATACTGTGGCCCAGTCCCTTCAGTATTTCAACATGATAACGACCTCAAACACACCTCCAAGATGACCACTGCTTTGCTAAAGAAGCTGAGGGTAAAGGTGATGGACTGGCCAATCATGTCTCCAGACCCTATTGAGTATCTGTTGGGCATCCTCAAATGGAAGGCGGAGAAGCGCAAGGTCTCCAACATCCACCAGCTCCATGATGTTGTCATGGAGAAGTGAAAGAGAACTGCAGTGGCAGCCTGTGAAGCTCTGGTGAACTCCATGCCCAAGAGGGTTAAGGCAGTGCTGGAAAATAATGGTGGCCACACAAAATATTGGCACTTTGGGCCAAATTTGGACATTTTTACTTAGGGGTATACTCACTTATGTTGCCAGCAGTTTAGACATTAATTGATTTAATTTATTTTGAGGGGACAGCAAATTTACACTGTTATACAAGCTGTACACTCACTACTTTACTTTGTAGCAAAGTGTCATTTCTTCAGTGTTGTCACATGAAAAGATATAATAAAATATTTACAAAAATGTGAGGTGTACTCACTTTTGTGAGATACTGTAAGTAAGTTTTCTCCTTTACTGACGGGCACTACTGATTGACACTGATGAGGCGGCACTTACATGCAGCACTGATAGGCGGCACTGATGGGCACTCCTAGGTGGCACTGGAGGGCTTGTATAGGCGTCACTGATCAGAGGCGCTGGTAGGCATCACTGATCGGCACATAGTGCCATCCATAACGGGCAATGATTGCAATCCCTGGTGGGCTCTAGGGGGCTTACCTGGTGGTCATGTGTGGGCATCCCTGGTGGCCATGGGTGGGCATCCTGGGGGGGCTGCACTGATAGAGCCCCCCTGTCAAGGAGCAGCTAATCGGCTCTCCTCTACTTGCGTCTGTCAGGGCGAGTGGAGGAAAAGCCGATACACGGCTTTTCCGGTTTACACTGTGATCAGCTGTTATTGGACACAGCTGATCACATGGTAAAGAGCCTCCGTCTAGATTGGAGATGTGGTGTGCACGCCCTGGCTTGTTATCCTGCTGGACATCATGTGACTCCCAGTCAGGATAACTGAACCACTTCCCAGCCGTCATTCTGTTATAGGCCATGCGGGAAGTGCTTAAAGGGAATAACTCAACACCAAGTTCACTATCTGAACCACTTATTTATACATGTTGATCAAACCCCCCCTTAATCTCCTCTTCTCAAGAGGGAATAAATTCATTCCTCTAATCTTTCCTCATAGCCAAGTTCCTCCATGCTTCTTATCAGTTTGGTTGCTCTTCTCTGCACTTTCTCCAGTTCCCTGATATCCTTTCTGAGAACCGGTGCCCAAAACTGAACTGCATATTCCAGATGAGGTCTTACTAATTTGTACAGGGGCAAAATTACATCTTTCTCTCTGAAGTCTATACCTCTTAATACAAGAAAGGATTTTGCTTGCTTTGGAAAGCGCAGCTTGGCATTGAATGCCATTATTAAGCTCATGATCTAGCAAAACCCCCAGATCCTTCTCCACAATGGATTCCCCCCAGTTGTACCCCCCTAGTATGTATGATGCATGCATATTCTTAGCCCCAAGTGCATTACTTTACATTTATCAACATTAAACCTCATCTGCCACACAGTCGCTCAATTAACCACTTACCAACCGGAAGGTTTTCCAGCTTTAGGACCAGAGCACTTTTTGCGATTCGGCGCTGTGTCGCTTTAACTGACAATTGCGCGGTTGTGCGACGTTGCACCCAAACAAAATTTGCGTCCTTTTTTCCCCACAAATAGAGCTTTCTTTTGGTGATATTTGATCGCCTCTGCGTCATTTCTGATCACCGCTATAAACAAAAGAGCGACCATTTTGCAAAAAACTCAAATTTCTTACTTTTTGCTAAAATTAAAATCCAAAAAAAAAAAAATATAAAAAAACTTTTTTTTTTCACCGTTTTTGGCTGATTTATAGAATTCCCCATATTTGTGATAAAAAAAAATCTGCGTTTATTGATTGATTTGCACAAAAGTGGCCACGTTTACGGATGGTGAGAATTCATTTCTGGGGTTTTTAATTTTTTTTATTTTTTACTAGTAATGGCGGCGATCTGCGATTTTTAGCGGGACTGCGATATTGGGGCGGACATGTCGGACATTTTTGACACTTTTTTGGGACCAATGACATTTATTCAGCGATCAGAAATTTAAATGTCCACTGATTACTGTATAAATGTCATTGGCAGTGAAGGGGGTTAACCTGGGGGGGGAGAACTAGGGGTTAACTGTGTTCCCTGGGTGTGTTCTTACTGTGGGGGGGTTGGGCTACAATGGGCATGAGAGATGTAACTGATCCCAGTGACAGGGATCAGTAGATCACTCATGCCCCTACTAACAGATCGGGGAACCGCCGTGTTTACATCGGCGGTTCCCCCATTCTTTCCCTGTGGCCGCTCATCGCGGCTCGCCGGCAGACATCGGGTCCGCCCAAGCCGCGCGCCCCCTAGTGGCTGATTGCAGATCGCCGTCTTTTTACGGCGATTCGCGCTCAGCATCCCGACTGCCGCCGTGAAAACACGGCGCGCGGTCGGGAACTGGTTAAACAGCGCATTGAGATCTGCTTGTAAGCTAGAGACATCATATAAGGAAGTTATTCCACTGCATAGCCTGGTGTCATTGGCAAAGACTGAAATGGATATTAAAAAGTAAGGGTCCCAACACTGAACCTTGGGGTACACCACTGATAACCTTAGACTATTCAGAGTAAGAATTACTAACCACTACTCTCTGAATCCGGTCTTTTAGCCAGTTTCCTATCCATTTACAAACTGATCTTTGCAAGCCTGTAAACTATACCTTACACATTACCCATGTGTGGGGAACGGTGTCAAACGCTTTTGCAAAATCCAAGTATACCACGTCCACAGCCATTCCTTTGTCCAGGGTTTTCACATCAGGTCATAAACTCAGAAAACAAAGGAATTTTAACAAAGAAACAACGACATATTTATTTTTCAGGCCTGCCTGGTCTTTTGAATGGCACTGAACATGATATTGTCAGAGAACCGATGTGAATGTCCGCGCAAAACAAATAGAATTGTGGAAGCTCATAGAAAGGCCATATCCGAAGAATGTTAGGAGAACGCTGGAACTGAAAGGGGTTGATTTACTAAAACTGGAGAGTGCAAAATCTGGTGCAGCTGTACATGGTAGCCAATCAGCTTCTAACTTCAGCTTGTTCGATTAAGGCTGCGTTTACATATGAAGCGCGTGCGGCTCACAGCAGGGGTCTGGTGTGTCCTGGTTCACCGTTTCAGCCCAAATTTTGGCCTGAATTTGGACCTGAAACGGCCCAAAAGTTGCACAGCGTTTTTGTGAAAAACGCACCAGACCTGCTGCGGAGATATGTGAACCGGCTCCATTGAGAACCAGTCAAAATCTCCTGCTATTGCGAATTGAATGCGGGGAACCTGCATCCAATTCGCAATGGTGTGAACCCAGCCTTAGCTTTGACAAAAAAAAAAAACCTGGAAGTTGATTGCATCTATGCAGGACTGCACCAGATTTTGCACTCTCCAGTTTTAGTAAATCAACCACAATGTCTTATTGAGGAATTGCAATGCCCAATGACACCCTGTGGTTTGACCATCTATCTTGTGCTCCTGGTGTATGAATTGATAAAGAGGTTGGGACTAGTCCGATACATCACCACACTGGACCTCACCATGGGGTACTGGCAGATACTCTTGGCTAAGGAAGCCAGGGAAAACCCTACATTCTCCACAACAAAGGGCCAGATCTACTACAAGACAATGCCACTTGGGTTATATTCTGCCTTGCAACCTTTGTTTCAATCAGTAAATTGCGATACTGTCACCAAAAAATTACCTCAGTCTAACTGGACGATGGGGGTTGATTCACTAAAACTAAAGAGTGCAAAATCTGACGCAGCTCTGCATAGAAACCAATCAGCTTCCAGGTTTTTTTTCTTTTCTTTTTGGTCTAAGCTTAATTGAACAAGCTAAAAGGTAGAAACTGACTGTGTACCATACACAGCTGCACCAGATTTGGCACTCTCCAGTTTTAGTAAATCAACCCCACTGTTATTTTCAGCATAGACGTGGAGCCCCTTTTTTGCACCAGGTGCTTGTAAGAAGCTGTGGAGGTTATTTACTAAAACTGGAGAGTGCAAAAATCAGGTGCAGCTGTGCATAGAAACCAATTAGCTTCCAAGTTTGAGAGCCGGTTCACACTCAGGCGGCACGACTTGCAGGGCAAAGCAAGTTGCGCCGTTCGAGGCTACCTCAGCGCGGCTTGCAAGGAGACTTCTTTACATAGAAGTCAATGCAAGTCGCGCTGAGGTCGCCCCGAAATAGTGCAGGAACCTTTTTCTAAGTCGCTCCTATTAGAACGGTTCCATTGCACTGCATGGGGACGACTTGTCAGGCGACTTGAGTCGCCTGACAAGTCGCCTCAGTGTGAACCGGCTCTTATTGTCAAAGCTCAATTGAAAAATCTGAAGCTAGATACTGATTGGCTGCTATGCACAGCTGCACCAGATTTAATAAATCAACCTCGGTATAAGCTGTAATATTTTTGGGCTCTGGCTAGAGACCCAATCTGAGCTGAATAATACCCATAGAAGCTTTAGAATGGACACCCATCTGTGAGTACAAGCCTGTTGTTATGAGACCTTGTGTTATGCTGAGACTAAATGGACTTTCTTTTAGGTTGCTGAGCTCAAGAAAAGCTAGGTTTGTTTGCTGCTGAAAGAGTAGTTGTGTAGCCTTTTGGGAAGAATGTTTTAGCTGATATACTGGTGATCCCTGAATATTACAATACACACACAAAACACAGGCATTCAACGCACCCGAATAAAATAAAAAGGTGCCCCCTGTGTCCTAAACTGGCCCCCACTGGTAATAAAAACACTCTCCTTATATTTCTGAGCTTTTATACAATTAAAGGAACCCATACTCTTCCACCATGCTTTAGCTTGTCAATTTGCTTCAATAGAATTTTAGTACATCCTTTAAATCCTTTTGTATATCGGAATATCAAGTATTTATGAGTTAAAATAGGTTTCTGTACAAAATGCTTTCTGAAAAAGTAATGTAATAGAACAATACTAGAAGTCACTGAGGTTATCTGTTATTATGTAAAGGTACAGGGCCGATGGCTACCTCTTCCATAGATGTTCAAGATGTACAAATCAAATGGTCATTCAGTTTCTATGAAGCAATTTTCATCTGTATAGGTTTTGTCCTTGCTGACATTTATGAAGACTACCACTGAAAAGTTCCCTGTGCATGATATGACAAAAGATACATTACCGCCTATTAATACAGCATTCTGATTTCTGGCATAGTGAGGTCAGGGAACTCTAGATCAGCAATGTGCTACAGGACAACAATCCTGCTAGGGGTGCATTCAATAACATAAAGCAGAACTTTTGCCTTGCAGCATTAGGATGCTGAGATCCTGTTAGAACAGTGACTGTGTTGAATTAGTAGGTTCTCCCATGTTTGTGGGAGTTCTTCCTGGTGCTCTAGCTCTTTTTTTTTAAATTTTGCTTTCTTTTGTGCATTAAGCCCTGGTGTCCTGTACTGTACTCTGAATTATTTTACGTTAAGGGCATCGGGGCTTAATGCACAAAAAAAAATTAAATAATTCAGAGTACCATAAAAGGACACCAGGACTTAATGGCACAAAAAAAAAAAAAAAAAAAAAAGAAAACATTAGGATAATTCAGAGTACAGTAAAGCAGTGGTTCTCAACCCTGTCCTCAAGTACCCCCAGCAGGCCATGTTTGCAGGTTTTCCTTTATCTTGCACAGGTGCTTTAAATCAATGGTTTGGTATTTTGGACTGCTTTTATCTAAGCCCTGGTTCACACTAATGCAATCTGGCATGCGATTTGACATGTCAAAATCGCATGCCAAATCGGCGGCAATTGCCGGCAATGGCACAGTCCGAATCGGTGCAATGCTGCATTTGCTGCGCCGCACCGATTCCCAAAAGCAGTTTCTGTACTACTTTTGGCGATTTCAGGTTCAATTTTCATAGACATCTGTAAAACAACCTGCACAGATGTCTCTGAAATCGCACCTGAATTCGGGACTCACATGAAGGAATGAAATGGTGCGAGTAAAGCTGAACTCGCATCATTTCATTGCCGCACCAATGTGAACCAGGGCTGAGAGAAATTTCCAAAACATGGCCTGTTGGGGTACTTGAGGGCAGGGTTAAGAACCACTGCAGTAAAAAGGACATCAGGGTGTAAAGTGGTATTTAAAGTCTTAATTTGAAAAAAAAAAAAAAAATAACAAGACTTTAAATACCACTTTATGCCCTGATGTCCTTTACTGTCGTCATTTTTTTTTTTTGTGCCACTAAAGTTCTAAAGGTAGAAGAATTTTTATCTTAATGCATTATATGCATTAAGGTAAAAAAAACCTTCTGTGTGCAGCAGCCCGCCTCAGCCCCCCTAATACTTATTTGAGCCCCATTTTGATCCAGGGACAGCAGCTGTCCTCCGGTACTCTCCCTCCTGATTTGGCTGAGACACAGCATCGGGAGCCAATGGCGCTCAAAGTCAGTGAGCCAATTAGGAGGGAGAGAGGGGGCGGGGCCAAGTTGTGGCTCTGTGACTGAATGAACACATAGAGCCTCGGCTCGGGTGCCCCCATAGCGAGCTGCTTACTGTGGGGGCACTTGGTAGGAGGGAGGGGCCAGGAGCTGCGGCACGGGACTCGAGAAGAGGAGGATCTGGGCTGCCCTGTGCAAAACCAACTGCACAGAGCAGGTAAGTATAACATATTTTTTTTTTAAATAACAAACATGTTAAAATGACCTGCTCTGTGCAGTGTTTTTTTACAGAGCAGCCCAGATCCTACTCTTCTTGAGTCCCCTGCTGCGGCTCCTGGCCCCTCCCTCCTGCCCCTACAGTAAGTAGCTTGCTATGGTGGCACCCGAGCCGAGGCTCCGTGTGTTCATTGTCACCGCGACTTGGCCCGCCTCCCCCTCTCACTCTCTCCTCATTGGCTCACTGACTTTGATTGAGCGCCATTGGCTCCCGCTGCTGTGTCTCAGCCAAATCGGGAGAGTACCGGACAGCTGCTGCTCTCGTGCAACATTGCTGAATAAAGATGGGTCTCAGGAAAGTATTAGGGGGGCTGGGGGTGGCTGCTGCACACAGAAGTTTTTTTTCTTATCTTAATTCATAGAATGCATTACGATAAAAAATTCTGCTACCTTTAGAACTTTAATGGCACAAAAAAAATTCAGAGTACAGTAAAGGACATCAGGGCTTAATGTACAAAAAAAAATATAATTCAGAGTACCATAAAGCACACCAGGGCTTAATGGCACAAAAAAAGGGGAAAAAAATAGGATAATTCAGAATACAGTTAAGGATATCAGGGCTTAATGGCACAAAAAAATAAAATAAAATAATTCAGAGTACCATAAAAGACTTCAGGGCTTACTGGCACAAAAGAAAGCAAAATAAAAAAAACTTAAAATAATTTAGAGTACAGTAAAAGGACATCAGGGCTTAATGACGCACAAAACAAAATATCTCTAATCTACTGCACGTAAAATACCCATTCAGGTGAAGTATTCTATTCTATATAGCATCTGCATCCTAAGAGTAAAATACCATTTTCTGAACATGTAGCTATTTTTATATTCAGCCACGGTTCAGCTTGAAAAAAAAAAATAAAAAATTATACACAATGTCAGTGTGCCTGTATAAGCCTCTCCCACTGCCACATTATCTAAAGCGAGACTGACAGCGCTGGTGTTCACCAATTACCTATAGAGATGTCAGATGTATTAGCCTTCACATCTGTTAAAAAAAAAAAAAATCACTGTTTCTTTGTAGAGAGCAATTCTATGCCCTAAGCCCCTCTAGCAGCAATCCTAAAGCAAACCCTTGCACGTAAACTTGACTCCTTGCTTGCAAACTCAAACTCATGTTCCTAGCACTTGGATCTATGGCTTTACTCAAGATGTGAAACCAGAGCCACAACGCAGAAAATGAGAGCAGTAACAAGTAAATACATTCTTTTAAAAAATGATTTGACTAGCTGATCATAAGCCAATATTAACCTTGGTGCCTGGCTAATTTAAAGTGTGTGTGTGTGTGTGTGTGTGTGTATATATGTATATGTATGTATGTATGTATATATATATATATATATATATATTTTTTTTTTATGGAAAGTGTTGAGTTGTTATATACAAGAAAGTATAGAATCGTAGGGTTAATAGAGCATTTCAACGGGTCAAATCCCTCTAATATTAGTATTTTTTTTTCCCCCCAAGGTTGTGTCTCTTCTATGGCTCAGACAAAACTGATTTAAAATGCAGCATCTTTAAATAACAGTTAAAATAAATAAATAAAAGGTTAAAAATGACAATGTGAAATTCACTTGAAAAATTCCCTTTTCACACTTCATTTTTTATTTCTTGTTGGTTCCAGCTACATTTACGGATTCTCTCTACTAAGCTACCATTGTTTGTAAAACCAATTTTCGTCATAGTGATTTACATTGCCTGTAATTTTTTTGAAGAGAATAAAAATTCTTGTGTAATTTTCAAGGACGTGGATGAAAAAAAAAAAAAAAGAGAAACGCGCGGCGCGCAGCATACAAAAGGTGAGCTCAAACATTTCCTGACATTTTATTAAAGGCATCTTAAAAGCGAGGTGAAAAAAAAACATTTGGTCTCAACAAAATCTATTTCTCTGCCTTCCATTCTGAGCACGCATTAACCATAGTGCCAAGTGCTTCCAAACCGCCTTAAATACAAAAAAAAAAAATTCCGTCATAAAAGGAAATACTTCACGACCCTGACACCGTGCAGCCGAAGTGAGATGCTTCTTCCATTTAGTGTCCTGCTTGAACGGCACGGGCTGCTGCGTTTCAGCCCTCCTAGAGCATCCTCGTTTACAGCCTCCGAGCTTTCCGTGGACGGCAGCCATTGTGTGGGATGGGTGTATTATCGGTAAGGGATACCACTTCCAGTCCTCCCATTGTTAACCCTTTGATGGCATGCTGCATTAAAACGAAAAAAAAAAAAATACATTTTATAAGATGCTACTTTGGAAACATTCAATAAAACAGATTATTATGCTAGGTAGTTGTCCCTTCACATTCTCCTTAGTAGGCTTTGTTATTAAAGACATGGTCATTGGTCTGGAGAGTATTTCTGCACTGAATGCGGTAAAACTAATTTTTACAAGGATTTTTATTTTTTTTTTTTTATGGCCAAACACTAAAATATTCAGGTACCATTGGCATCATGCAGATTATATTAAACCATATACATCATAGATTTTAAAATTCAGAGACTTGGAGGGCAATAGATGCACTCATCTCCAGTCAGTCTATGCTGCAGTGTAGTTGAGCATCATGGGAAATGTAGTTCCAAAACATCTGGGGCACCAAGGTTCTCCATCACTGGTCTACATGGACTCCAAAATTTTAAGGTGTAGAGATCAAGGCTTAGGACATCATGGATCTTTATGGGGCTTCTAGGAGGTCCTAAGAAAACATCACCAAAGGAAGGCCCAGACATGGTCAACCTTTACCTGCATGTCATTGGTAGTAAACAAGGATTAACACCATCATTCTTTCATCTGTAGGATATTATAAAGATACGATTCCCCATAAGATATAACTATCAGCAAGCCACTTTTCCTTTTTTATTTAAAATGCATCTTTAGCCAGTGGTTGGAAACCAGACTTTTTTGGCATCTGTGTTCTGTTGGGGAGATTTCTTTTCACTTGTCTTCTCAAAGACCAAACAGGAAGAGAGCGAAAACCTCTTTGTAGATCAGGGATTGCCAAACTACGGCCCTCCAGCTGTTGTGTAACTACACATCCCATGAGGCATTGTAAAACTCTGACATTCATAGACATGACCGGAATTGTAGTTCCTGAACAACTGGAGAGCCGTAGTTTGGAGATCCCTTTTGTAGACCACTGGAGGTTATTTACTAAGGCTGGAGCGTGCAAAATCTGGTGCGACTCTATAGAGAAACAAATCAGTTTCCAGGTTTTATTGCCGAAGCTTAATTGAACAAGCTGAAGTTAGAAGCCGATTAACTACTATGCACGGCTGCACCAGATTGAGTGCTTCAGTTATAGCAAATCTCCCCATTACTAGAACATGTTTCCCCACTGGAAAATCTCCCCTCTATTCCTATTTTGCTAACAACTAAAGGGCTAATGATATGCTTTAACTCTACAGTGGGTATAGGAAAGAATCACCCCCTACCACCTTAACAATGATCACATTATGTTGCTTTGCAGGCTGAAATGGAGACAGAAACAGTTTTTGTTTTAGCCAACTGTATATGCTAGTGCAACTTATAACATCCAAGTGAAAGATATAACACAGTGTCAGAAAAAAATAGTCGAAAAACAGAATCACTGAGTTGGAAAAATGATCACCCCAGCCCCCCTTATATCAGTATTTTGTTGAACCACATTTTGCTATAATTGCAGCCTTTAGTCTGTTGGGATTTGTCTCTCCTAACTTTGCACATCTAGACTTTGCAATATTTGCCCACTCTTTTTTGCAGAACTGCTCAAGTTCAGTTACATTTGAAGGTAACCCTTTGTGGACTGCAGTCTTCAAGTCATTCCACAGATGTTCAATGGGGTTCAAGTCTGGGCTCTGACTAGGCCATGCAACCTTTCACCTTTTTCTCCTTCAACCACTGTGTGCTCATTTTTGCTGTGTGCTTTGGGTCACAACTTTCTAACAGAGGGCAGTACATTTTCTTCAAGAATTTGATATTTTGCCTCATCCATTTTTCTTCTATCCTCACAAGTGCTCCAGTCCCTGCTGCAGAGAAACACCTCCATAACAGGATATTACCACCTCCATGTTTTACTGTAGGAATTGTGTTATTTGGATGGTGAGCTGTATTGGATTTCCGCCAGACATATAATTTGGTGTTGAGGCCAAATAATTCAATGTAGTCTCATATGACCACCTTAAAACGCACCTTGAAGATTCTGTGGCCACATGGAAAAAGGTGTTATGGTCAGATAATTTGTTTATTGCTGTCTGTGCCCCCCATTAGGGAGAATCACCATCTCGGTTTGTCCCGTTTACCATTATCATTGAAAGTAAAAGAAAATGAAAAGTTTTGTGTTGTCCCTGGAACAGAAAAAGTGAGTAAATCTTCCAATAAAGGGGCACAAGTTCTGGTGACAACCAGGGATCCCCTCACTTCAGAGGGCTTTTCTATAACTTCCTGTTTTGGCCATGGGACAGGAAGCGACGGAAAATCTCCCCAAAGAGACAAAGATAGCAAAAATAAAAAACTTCAGGGGTTATAACCTCCCCTTACTCTATCCAAAATAATAAACGTTTCGCCTTTAGTTCTACTTTAATAAGGGTATTGAGGTTTGGAAAGTGCTCAGAATAGTATCAGAGAAATGTGACTGGCAACAATCAATGTGGAGTGGAATGGGGTAATAACCTATTCAAAATAAATTAGTGGGTATAAAGAAAGAAGTCCATACATTAAAGTAAGTTAAAATCCATCTATAGCAGAGTGCATAAGGCGCAAGGAGCTGTAGGGTGCCAGGAATACTCAGTGTGTAGGAAACCAGTTGTCAGCTGAGTAGAAGATGGCTCTCTGGGTCAACATTTTTCAACCAGGGTGCTGTGGCACCTTGGGGTGCCTTCTGGGTTCTTCAGGGGTGCCTTGGCAAAAAGCCTAAAAAAATTGTTCCCAATTTTCCAAAAAATATTTGGGGAAAATGTACAAGGTCATAGCCAAATAAACTACTTTCTTCAGGAGAGGCGCCACATTCAGGGCAAGACAATGCCTATCAAGAGGCAACATGAATTTCTTGTATGCCAGCTTTTTTCAACCGGGGGGCTCCACTGCATCCTAACAACTGATGATACCACAGGTTGATAATGAGGACATTGGACGCCTGATGGCATCTTTGTTTGCCCCTCTGCTGCTGCCTTCTCAGCACTGAGGTCGCATCAGCATAGCGAGGGGGAGAAACCGGGGGAGGAGAGAAAGTTTGGAATAGTAGTCGGTACCAATGTGCAAAGGGGGAGGAATAAATCACCTCTAACATTGTGTGGATACTTCTGCAATATGTAAAACTTTTAGTTTAGGGTCTTATATTTTGGAATGGGGTGCCTTGTGCAGAATTTTAAATGGTACCTTGACTAAAAAAAAGTTGAAAAACATTGCTCTAGGTAAATACAAAGGGAAAAAGAGCCAATCTGAGTGTAGCATTAAAAAGCACCAGATTTAATCAGTTGTAATAAACTCACAAGATAACAAAAGATAACGCACAGTGAAAGTGGTAAACCTCTCTGTAAGATAGCCGTCTGACTCGCTGCAATCTGTGCAGTATCCAGTCCCGGCCACGCTGGGAGAGTCCAGAGTTCCAAGGCTGAATGGGGAGGCACTGGGCGAGCTGTCAAGACGTTATCCAGAGAAAGACAGGAGGTGTGGCAGTGGCTTATCTTTTGTTATCTTATGAGTTTATTACCACTGATTAAATCTGGTGCTTTTTAATGCTACACTCAGATTGGTGCCACTCTTTTTTTTTCCTCATGTAGTTCTACTTTAATGCAGAGCATGTATTAAGGTAAAAAAATGTTTAGACTTTAGTACCACTTTAAGTCATCACATAAAATTGTATCCCAGGACGAAGTCGTAATGACAAAACGCGTTGAGACATGGCTGCGGGGCAACCGGAAGTGACGTAACACGCGGCACCGCAAGTTATGTTCCGGAAGGAATCTTTTACTGGTTGGGTGAGACAGTGGGTCGGCCGTGACCATGATATGCTGGCTTCTGATCACTTCACCAATGCAAGTTTTTAATATGTTACATGTGAGTGCAATACCTATAGGCTTTTGATGGTTTTATTAAATTACTTTGCATTGTACGTTATTGTACCATTGGAGTTTCTATTCTTTGCATATCTTTTGGAGTATTATTCTCATTGGATGACTGAAGTACGTGGCTGGAGTGTCTACAGCCATGAGGGGTACAATACTCTTGTTTGTTGCCCGAACATGAGAATGTGAGGCAATAACTGTTGGTGAGTGCACACCCCATGGGGAAGTGGTGACACATTTTTCACTTTGTGTGGTGTGAGATCATTCAATCAACTGGTTTTGATCCATCACAGATCCAACTATGGATATGATCACTATGGACTTCCTTTGAATTGATGCACACATTTTTCTCACTGGTTGTTAACACATTGTTTCATTTAACACATTTCCTTTATATTTTGTTTTTCTCAGTGCCACTACTTACCTTTATTACTATTTATGGTAGGTGTGTTTTATATAAAATTGTATATTAAACCAAGGGCCTTACGAGTGTGAAGATATCTGAAGGAAGAACAGTACTTATTGCCCATAACAAGTAAAGGCTTATTTTTCTTTAGCCGCAATGAAAACCACAAAGCGAGCAGCTGACTTGCTGCTATAGGCAATAAACGGTTCTTCCTGCAGATAGATCTGATATACGAGGTCCACTGTGTACAAACACTGGGTCAATTTTAAAAGTCTGAACTTACTGCTCTTCCAGGTCCCATGCCTTTCACTACAACTCGTACAAAGGAAACTCCTTTATCCACAGCTTTCTGCAGGGAAAAAAAAGAAATAATGCAGGGTCATAAGAACGTAATGGAAAGATCAGCAATCAAATGAGACACAGGTGCCTGAACTAAATTAACGAGCGCAGAATCTCAGCACGTGCGCTTTCACAATGTCACAACTTGCCGGGCATTCCGTCTACGGGAATATACAACACGGCGTACACAAAACCGTAATAAGGCAGAACATGGCCGAGCCTTGCGAGGAAACATCCATACCGTTCTAAGCGGCAATAAACAATTATACAACAAATGCTGTGTGGCAAGCGGGGAGAAAATTGGGAAAGGAAAATCATGGCTTACGAATTAAACCGCAGGGGTAGCAGCTTGAATAAATGGAACAGCCAGCTACTAATCTATAAGCTTAAAATGCCTTTTAACGGAACACCTACTGACCATCAACTAGAAGGATGCATTGTTTTTAAATGGCTTAGAAGGGTCTCGAAGAAGGCCTTATGCTAAAAATAGGAGATGCACTTTTTTTTTTTTTGTCTGTATGCTTTGTATTCTTCGCAGGTTATAATCCACATCACGTGTGGCCTCTCCATTAGAATGAGCCATCTAGGGGTTTTCCTGTAATGCTATGCAGATTTCTCAGAGGAAGTGAATGGCGGTCAGGCTTGGACGGCGTGTAGAAACATGAACACCTGCTGTAGCACAGACAACTTAGTAGACAGACTAGATGTCAGCTCCCGTGGAGATAAAAGACTACAGGAGGTACTATAAAGCAGAACTGTCAGCCGGTTCAAATTTCAACACTTTCTAAAAGCAGAAACATTGTGGAAATGGACAAGCCATTTTAAGAGTGAGCAGGAGCTCTAAAATAGCCCAGTCATTTCCATTGTGACAAGGTATTAAACCGCTTCCTTCGGTGCAGCCCTGCGTCTCATCAGGATTTCAGTGCTGGATTCATAGGCATGTCAGGCAACAATATAGAGCAGCAGTCAACAGTAATAACCACTCAATCCTGATGCACACTTCCATTGTTACTATAATCTTGTCTATGGAATTATAAAATCCTGGTATTAAGGGTATTTCCTCTTTTGCAGACAAATAAGAAAATCCCTCTATAGGTTTGTCATGTGTCCCCATTCATACAGCATGCCTAAAAATTAATAAAATAAATACTCAGAACATTTAGATGTTTTTCAGGAGGAGACGTCAGTTGACTGCAAGGTTTTTTTAAACAATGGTAGAGCAAGCCTATCCCAGATCTGTCCTCAGTGACATACAATGCAAGAAGCCTAGCCTCTATAATGTTCATACGATTAGTATATTAGTATTAAAAACACTATAGAATAATTAAAGGAAAAGGGAAAATAATTATCCCAGCCTACACACTTCCAGTTGTACTGCGGCAAGGTGGTCGGATAGCGTAAACCTGGCGTCATTGTACATCGGTCCGCCGACAACCCGTGATCGCCCTGTACAGAGGCAGGACGGGGATCTGTAAACAGGCGGATCCCTGTTCTGCCAGATGACATGGCAAAGATCTTCTGTTCCCAGTGATCAGGAACAGCAATCTCTGTCATGTCCCTGGCAGCCCACCCCCCTACAGTTAGAACACACCCAGGGAACACAGTTAACCCCTTGATCGCCCCCTAGTGTCAACCACTTCCCTACCAGTGTCATTTTTACATTGATGACTGCATTTTTAAAGCATAATGCCCATCATAGAATGCATTAAGATAAAAAAAAAAAAAAAAACCTCCTCCTTTAGATATTTGCAGGTATTCAAGGTCCAAGCAGTACTCAGTACAGCTTGGACCTTGAAGAAGGGGAGATACCCCGAAAGCTTGTCCTGAAAATTTTTTATGTTAGTGCAAATAAAAAAAAGTATCACGGACAGTACTCAATTTTCTCTGGCACAATTGCACTAATATATATATTTTAGCAGAGACCCTAGAGAATAAAATGGCGGTTGTTGCAATATTTTAAACTTGTTTTGGAAAAAATACACTTTAATGAATTAAAAAAAAAACAACTAAACAGTAAAAAGTTAGCCCATTTTTTTGTATACTGTGAAAGATATTGTTACAACACGAGAACCGTGAGAGAATCGTGATCTTTATGCTAAGCAACAAAATTGTGATTCTCGTTTTAGCCAGAATTGTGCAGCTCTACTGTGTGCTGTGAGGTGAAGGATGGGAGATGAGGCAGCTGGATATGCTTTGTAAGAGTCTGTCCTCTGATAAAGCCCTGTGTACCATCAACAATTACCACACTTTATTTGCAGCTGGGCTCCAGTATTTCATGGTGACCAGAAGCCCACCAGAGCAATGAATAGTCACCGTTGGGCACACACATGTAGGCAGGAAGTGGCTGCAAAAAGGCAGCAGAAGATCAGCAGCACTGGATTACTTCTTTAACCTTTTTTGTAATTTATTTAAAGTGTCACTAAGGCTTCATTTAGATGTGCAGTTGGGTGGTAAAAATGTGCAGTAGAGACATGTTTTTGCCACCCACCAAGGCCACCCTTAAGCTCCATTAGGCAACAGATGAGGGTGCTTTACATGCCGCAGTTACGATGCATTCGGCATAAAAAAAGAGTTTCCCCCATAACAGGTTTTTAGGGTCACTCTTTCTGGCCATCCTAAAACCCCGATGTAATGACGTTGGAGTTATTGACTGGCTGCTCTGCTGTAAGTTGGGGTTAAGGGGGCGCAACTTGCCTTACCCTGGGCGCAGACAACCCCACACTAGGCTAACAAAACGGGCTCCTAACTTTTTTTAGCTGGCTCCTAGATTCAAAGCAAATTTGTCAAGCCCTGTCTTAATCCATCAGCAGAACCAGTATCTTTGTGCAAGGAGGAACAGGATGAGCACTGCCAAAGCTCTACAAAATGACCCCCAGCAGGCCACTGGTGTGAATGTCTATGACCAAGCAGTAAGAAATAGACTTCATGAAAGTGGCCTAAGGGCCCAACGCCCTCTAGTGGGCCCTGTGCTCACTGCCTGGCACCGTGGAGCTCGATTGGCATTTGCCATTGAACACCAGAATTGGCAGTTATATAAAAAAAAAAATATATATATATATATATATAAAATTTTCTTTTTGACCCAGCAGTACATCAAGTGCCTCTCACTTCATCAAGCAACCATTTTCCCTTTTCTTGTACCGATTTATCTCATTTTCATGCAGTGCCCACACATTCTACAACACTTTACAACTGGGTTAGCAGAAAACTTGAACAATATGTTCAGAGCGATACAGAAGAGAATACACAGACAAAAGCAGCTGTCTTCTTATAGTCTACAATCTGTAAAAGAATACAGTACAATTCTTAAAAGGATGACAGAGAAACAGAAAGGAGACTGTCATGCACTAAATAATGAAGAATGGACCAGATATAATTCTCAGCATTCTTCTAAAGTGCATATTTTCTCTATAGTGACATCCGTTCCTCCAAACAAAAGTCAATATGTCAAGGGATACATGGCAATATGCAAGCAACGGGAGCCAGGTAGAATGAAAAGCAATGTCATGGTTAGGGCTGATGTATGCGGAATGCAGGGCTTGAAAGTGATATAACTGCATATGTTCACACTGACCCCAACCCGTAAAATAGATGTCACCATAGTGAAGGAAATATGTTCAAGAAGCTTGACATGCAGGGAGCGATGATATAATGCAGGAATGCCCAAAATGCATTTTCCGAGGATTGGGATCCTCATACATTTTAACCACTTCCATACCACATGGATTGCAGAATTCCTCTCCTACATGTAAAAAACATTATATATAAATATTTTTTTATCAGAGACCCTAGGGAATAAAATGGCGGTCATTGGAACATTTTATGTCACACGGCATTTGCGCAGCAATTTTTCAATCTCAATTTTTTTAGGAAAAAAAAAAAAAAAACACTTTCGTGAACTAAAAACAAAAAAAAACAAAACAAAAAACAGTAAAGTTAGCCCAATTTTTTGTATAATGTGACAGATAATGTTACTCCGAGTAAATAAGATACCTTACATGTCACGCTTTAAAATTGCGCACACTGGTGGAATGGTGCCAAACATTGGTACGGAATTGAACAGCCTCAGATGATACACAGAAATGAAACAAATCTCCCTACATGAGTTTTACATGCTTCTGTCTTCATCTAGAATTATCCTTTAGAAAGTGGAGATCGTGTTAGGATTTTTTCTCTTCCTGCTTAGCACAGCCATGTCAAGCTGACCAAGATTTTCCATAGACGCCAATGTTAAATGTAACTGGAGCAGTGCCATGCCAAGCTGACAAAGATCTCCCAGGAGGCAATGCAAAACCAGAAATTACGTATGGCGCCGCGGCCCCTAAAGGAGGAAGTGAAATTAGATACAGTGCCTTGCGAAAGTATTCAGCCCCCTTTGAACTTTGCGACCTTTTGCCACATTTCAGGCTTCAAACATAAAGATATAAAACTGTAATTTTTTGTGAAGAATCAACAACAAGTGGGACACAATCATCAAGTGGAATGAAATTTATTGGATATTTCAAACTTTTTTAACAAATAAAAAACTGAAAAATTGGGCGTGCAAAATTATTCAGCCCCTTTACTTTCAGTGCAGCAAACTCTCTACAGAAGTTCTGATTGGAAGTCTGCAAAAGACCTGAGACTGGGAGGGGCGTGGCCTGCTGTGGACTGAGATGGCTGCCTAATCCCTCAGCTCTGCTCGGGCCGGGACATATAGCAACCACCCAGCGTCATCCAGCGACATACTCTACTTCAAAATACCCCCAGAGGGGCTCCTTCACACCCTGCTACTATCTGCCATTTCCCCGACTTATTAAAACGTGCGGGTTAAAAAGTCAAAAAATAAACAATTTTTTCAAACTTTATAGGTTATTTAAAGTAAGGTGAACTACTAACACAGGGTGAACAACAACTAAGAAGTGTTTTTTAATGTCAAAATATAGAAATACAAACTTCGGACTTTACACCGTTTTCCAGCGTTTCAAGTTTCCCCCGACTTATGAAAGCGTTCCGTGACATAGATTAAAGTGAAGGAGGAAATCCCCGGCGCCGCGGTATGCATTAAAGACCAAAACGTAACGGAGGACCCTCTAGAAACAGTCG
>BLSH010037332.1:1507746-1518611 GCA_018402905.1 Glandirana rugosa
CCTACTCCGAGAAATAAAAGGATCTACCATTTCGACGGGTAAGGAGAACCGTTTTTCGGAGGTCAAGGACCTTTAAGAACCCGACAGAACGTACTTAACGTGTAAACTCTAGAGGGGTCTCACCGAGTTACTATAAGTCCAGTCGTCTGACTCTACCGGTGAGGTCTTGGAAGTGAAATAAGACGACATCGGTTACTGTCCAGCTGAACCGGAACACAAAACCTAGTAACAGTACAACCTTAGAGGTTCATGCAGGGTACGCGTCGAAGGACCGACTACTTACGTTTACAAGGAGGTCATAAAAAACTATGGTATGACGTAAGTAGAACGGTCTCAAATGTGCAATTCATGCAAGACAGCCCAAGAATTTCCAGGAACTGGAGGCTTTTTGCCAAGAGGAATGGGCAGCTTTACCATCTAGGAAAATAAAGAGCCTCATCCAAAAATACCACAAAAGACTTCAAGCTGTCATTGATGTTAAAGGGGGCAATACACGCTATTAAGAACTGGGGTATGTAAACTTTTGATCAGGGTCGTTTGGGTAGTTTCTGTTGTCATTATGATTTAAAAAGAGTAAACACAGTTGATTGATAATAAATGGCTTCAGCCAAACACTAACCAGGAGTGAAAGAAATGTTTTTGTGATCTCATTCATATTCTCTGAGAAAGCATACATTCTGCCAGGGTGTACAAACTTATGAGCACACAAAACTGTATATATCGCATAGTTTGCTGCACCTTTTACACTAGTGTGAACAGCAGTGATCTGTACAGTAAGAAATAAGTAACAGCGGACTTTACTAGAGTCTGATCGATGTAAGATGACTATTCTGTCCAAGTCCCAAATAAAAAACAAACCCCATGGATGTGCAGTCACAAACCAAATGTTTTGCTAATGTCACACAGCCGCTCCGGATTACCCATTCTCATTATATGATATGATTGCTGATTAATGCTGCTGGAAAAGGCCATATCAAGGGTAGCATAAAATAATCATTTCAGTAACAGTGAACGCAGAGGTCACAAAGGCCTTTTATGTAACGGTGAGCAGAAAACTCTGATGGGTTTATCATTTCACAGGCCTGTCCTAATTAGTTTTATTTTGTGAAGTGAAACATGGTGACCTGCCGGAGCTGCTAATCATGCTGGGAAATCTCTGTATGAAGAAAGAAAAACAGACTGCACAGTACCTGGGACCGTGCTTGCTGACAACGCTGGGTGGGTGCTGCCACCTAGTGGAAGCTGCAGGTGTGATCTTTCCATTTTCAAACTACCTAAAAAAAAATGCCTAAATAACCCAATATAAGGGATACAGATATTATTATTATTATTATACAGGATTTATATAGCGCCAACAATTTACGCAGCGCTTTACAACTTGAGGGTAGACAGTACAAATACAATACACTTAAATACAGTAGGAATCAGAGGGCCCTGCTCGTTAGAGCTTACAATCTAAAAATAACTGGACTTTGCCAAATGCAGCAATTAGCGGCTCTTCTAGCAAAATGTTATTAAAGAAAATTATTCTGATTGCAGAGAATGTCACAAAAGAAGGATTTATTGAAGTATGTGCTGATCTGTGTGAGCTTTACCCCTCAATGTTAACAAGCTAGCACATGTTTGCACGATTGGAGAGGAACTATGGAGTGTGGCCTTTTCTCCATTTATGAGCTTTGAATTAACCACTTCAGCTACGGAAGGATTTACTCCCTTCCTGACCAGGCCATTTTTTGTGATACGGCACTGCGTCGCTTTAACTGACAATTGCGCGGTCCTGCGACGCTGTACCCAAATATAACTGATGTCCTTTTTTTCCCACAATTTGAGCTTTCTTTTGGAGGTATTTGATCCCATCTGTGGTTTTTATTTTTTGCGCTAAAAACAAAAGAAGACCAACCATTTTGAAAAAAAAAAACAATATTTCAATATTTCAAATAACAATATTACTTTCTGTTATAAAATATACCCAATAAAAAAAAAAAAAAAAGAGATAAGAAAACAATGCAGATATACAGTATCTCTCAAAAGTCAGTACACCCCTCACAATTTTGAAAATATTTTATTCTATCTTTTCATGTGACAACACTGAAGCAATGACACTTTGCTACAATGTAAAGTAGTGAGTGTATAGCTTGTATTGGAGTTCTTTCACACGAGCGGACGGGCTCCGCTGCTCATCGGGGATCCATCCGTTGATCCCCACTGAGCTGGCGGACCACAGGACCGTCTCTGCAGTCCATGCAGAAATGGACCTGTCAGAGCTCCGCTCTCCTCTATGGGGGATCGGATGAACATGGACCGTCTGTCCATGTTGATCCGATCCGTCAGACGGATGGAAAATAGGGTTTCCATCCGTCTGTATTTAGCGGATCGGAGTGACATCCGTCGCTCCGCAGAGGACAATGGAGCGTCCATTCAGGTCCGCCTAAAAAAACTGACAGGCGGACCTCAGCGGTCCACTCGTGTGAAAGGACCCTAACAGTGTAAATTTGCCATCCCCTCAAAATAACTCAACACACAGCCATTAATGTCTAAACCGCTGGCAACAAATGTGAGTACACCCCTAAGTGAAAATGTCCAAATTGGGCCCAAAGTGTCAATATTTTGTGTGGCCACCATTATTTTCCAGCACTGCCTTAATTAACCCTCTTGGGCATGGAGTTCACCAGAGCTTCACAGGTTGCCACTGGAGTCCTCTTCCACTCCTCCTCTACATCATTGAGCTTGTGGATGTTAGAGACCTTGCGCTTTTCCACCTTCCATTTGAGGATGCCCCACAGATGCTCAATGGGGTTTAGGTCTGAAGACATGCTTGGCCAGTCCATCACCTTTATCCTCTGCTTCTCTTTTTTTTTTTAACCATATTTTATTAAAATTTTCAGCAGTACAATAAGATATAGTTGAAGACAAATTCTCAGCTTCTTTAGCAAGGCAGTGGTCGTCTTGGAGGTGTGTTTGGGGTCATTATGTTGGAATACTGCCCTGCGGCCCAGTCTCTGAAGGGAGGTGATCATGCTCTGCTTCAGTATGTCACAGTACATGTTGGCATTCATGGTTCCCTCAATGAACTGTAGCTCCCCAGTGCCGGCAGCACTCATGCAGCCCCAGACCATGACACTCCCCCCACCATGCTAGACTGTAGGCAAGACACACTTGTCTTTGTACTCCTCACCTGGTTGCCGCCACACACGCTTGACACCATCTGAACTAAATAAGTTTATCTCAGGACCCCACTTCCTGATTGGCCGGGAGGAGAATCAGGAAGACAATAGTGAGTGTTAATTCGCTATTGTAACACAAGTGGGTAGGCTCGGGGCTCAGTGCTTTGCACCCCGAGCTCACCCTTTTATGAAGCCAATTAGATTCCCAGGCTCTAATTACATGCTTCAAAAAAAAAAAAAACCCATTAACCACTGGGCACTTAACCCCCTTAACTGGTTCCCGACCGGCTTGTGTAGATTTACTGCTGCAGAGTGGCACTGCATCGCGAATGGCCGTCTTTAAACGGAGGCTAGCAGGCGGCGTGTTCTTGTGCCTGCCGCACTCTGCAGGAGTATGCCCGCAGCTCGGGCGGACCTGATGTCCGCCGGAGAGCTGCGATTGATTAGGACAGATGAAGAACGGGGAACCGCCGATGTAAACACAGCGGTTCCCCGTGCTGTCAGGCAGCATCCAAGACAGTGGTTCTCAACTCCTGTCCTCAGGACCCACCAACAGGCCAGATTTTAAGTATTACCTTGGGGAGATGCAGACTAGAATACTGCAATCACTGAGCAGCAAATGAGATCACCTGTGATGTATTTCAGTTATCCTGCAAACCTGGCCTGTTAGTGGGTTCCGAGGACAGGAGTTGAGAACCACTGATCTAAGATCTACTGATCCCTGTCACTGGGATCAGTTAGATCTCTTATGCCCCTAACAGCCCAGCCCCCTCACAGTTAGAAAACGTCTAGGGAACACAGTTAACCACTAAAGCGCGCCCCCCCCCCCAGGTTAAACCCTTCACTGCCAATGACATTTATACAGTGATCAGTGGATATTTAAATTTCTGATCGCTGTATAAATGTCATTGGTCCCAAAAAAAAGTGTCAAAAATGTCCAACGTGCAAGGCCGGTGCAAGGATTTTTGCCTACACAGGTGAAGGTGCATTTTGCTGCACACACACACACACACACACACACACACACACACACACACACACACACTGTACCAAATCGCCCTCTTCCCCCACAAAGCAAAAAAAAAAAAAAAAAGCCGACAGGGGTTATAACTCTCCTTTTTTGTCGCTAGTTAGTTCTACTTTAAAGCCCCAAAAGTGTTCTGATTGATGTGTAATATGATACGGTGTTGTACATATTGCAATGTACAAGGTTTACCTTTAGCCTAGGTTCACACGATTCCAGAGCCGGTTTCCGCATTGCATTCTTCCCGCAGGCAGTGCACACTGCCTTCTGCAAACCGCTGCAGGTGTCATTACAAAGGTAATGTGACACCCCCAGATCGGTTTGCAGATCGCAGTGCAAACTGTGAACTCACATAAGAGTCACTGCGGGGAAATAGAAGGTCCCGGCACCTTTTTTAGTGCGAATCCAATGTGATTTCAGCTATACAACTGTATGGCTGAACTCGCACTGCTCAAGAACCAGCAGTGTGAGTGTGAATCACATGCAATGTCTGAGATCGCATGAGAGTGAATCAAGGTGGTGGTAGTAAAGTCCGCTTTGTGATATTTACCTACAGGTAAGCCTATAATAAGGCTTACCTGTAGGTACTGTGAATATCTCCTAAACTCGTGGTGTTTAATAGATATTCACCCTGCATGCAGCCAGTGACATCACTGTTGCATGCGCTCTGAAGGTCCAGAATACTGTACTGGATGTTCAGAGTGTTGTGTTGGAATGGAGGGCGCATGTGTGCAAGTGATGTCATCGCAGCTTGGCCACTCATACAGCCAAAGCATGGGAACCTGGAAGGAAGATCGGGTGAAGATGGAAGCCCTGTCACGCTGCTGGAGCGTTTCGTTCTAAAGGTAAATATTTTGCATCCTAGCACATTATGCTGGTGACTTGCAGGTGTTTTTGTTTTTTTTTTTTTTACTGCCCTGGTTTACTAACGCTTTAAGGCCCCTTTGCCACAGATGTTCTGATTGAGTCTGCCTGTCTGTTTTTCGGGACCATCCATTCTCTATGGAGAGGCAGATGTAAATGGGCATGTGTCCATTTACACCTGCCTGCATCCAATCTCATCTGTTAAAAACAGATGGATGCGTATCGGATGAAAGTCGGACGTAAAAGGACAGGAGGTCCGTTTACATCCAACCGCCCATAGAGAGCAGGATCTGTCCATGTCCGCTCTGCATAGCAGAACATGGACCTGTCATCCACCTACTCAATGGGGATCAGTGGTGACTTCCCGCTAAACAGGTGGATTTGAGCCGGAGTCTGCCCATGTGAACGGGGCCTAATAGAACATCTCATTATATATTACATCTAGTAAATGAACTATTGAGGCACAGGAAGGAACAGGGGCTCTGTATCCTAAAATCTATCAAGCCAAAAAACATCCTGGAGCAGGGATAACCAAGAGCACCTGAAAAGTGATGCCATATTCCATGCACCATTCTCCAATACACAGCCACAGTGATTTACCCCGGGTCTCTCTCCCTCCATGCAGCCCATAATAAAGATGGGAGGGGGAGGCAGTCCAGCTGGTGTTAGCAGACAGTGCACAGTCCCAGTGTCACGAGTTCAGTCCTGCAGATCAGCAGCCTCTAAAAACTAAACCAAAGTAACCCTCGTCTTAGGATGGAGAGCGGCCCCTCACCCAGAGTACTGGCAGGCTGGACTGGCCACGGTGACTGAGTAGTACGGGGGGGGGGGGGGGGGGGTTCTCGTCAACCCACCATTACCAGTAAAAAAAAAAAAAAATAAAAATTATTGTGAAAAACGCCAGAAATGAATTCTCATGGTTTGTAAACACAGCAACTTTTGCGCAAACCAATCAATAAACGCAGATTGCGATTTTTTTAAATCAAAAATATGAGGAAGAATATAAATCGGCCAAAACCGATGAATACATTTGTTTTTTTTTTTTTTTTTTGGATTTGTATTTTAGCAAAAAATAAGAAATATTGTTTTTCTTTGCAAAATTGTCGCTCTTTTTTTGTTTATAGCGGTGATCAGAAATGACGCAGAGGTGACCAAATACCAGCAAAAGAAAGCTCTATTTGTGAGAAAAACAGGACGCAAATTTTGTTTGGGTACAACGTCGCACGACCGCGCAATTGTCAATTAAAGCGACGCAGTGCCGAATCGCAAAAAGTGCTCTGGTCTTAACATGGGAAATCCTTCTGGGGCTGAAGTGGTTAACAACCAGAACAATTTTCAGGGCTCTCACATTTTGAACGAAAATTACTCAGTCATGCTGCACTGTACCCATATGAAATTTTTGTCACACAAACAGAGCTTTCTTTTGGTGGTATATAATCACCACTGGGTTTTTATTTTTTGCACTATAAATAAAAGAAGTCCAGAAATGTTGTAAAAAAAAAAGGCCTTTCTTCGTTTCTTTTATAAAATTTTGCAAATTAATAATTTTTCTTCATAAATTTTGGCCAAAATTTATACTGCTACATATCTTTGGTAAAAATAACCCAAATAAGTATATTATTTGGTCTGCGTGAAAGTTGGAGAATCTACAAGCTATGGTGCAAATTATTGAAAATTGATCACACCTGATGCACCAACGCCTATCTAATTTCTTGAGACCCTAAGGCTGCATTCACACAGGGGTGACTTGCGATCTGACTTGAGTTGTCTCAAGTCACTTGACATCTGAAATCCCATTGAAGTGAATGGGAGCGATCTTAATATACACTACTGAAGTCGCTCTGACTTCAAGATGGCTTCAGAAAAAAGGTACCTGTACTACTTGGAGACGACTTCTATCCGACTTGTGCCCAAAGAATTCAATAGAAGTCGCCTACAAGTCTGATCCCCCATCTAAATACAAGTGACAAGAATATAATTTATTTGGGGCAGCCTCCTCCCTCCCTTCTTTAATTGGCCACAGGCAAAATCGCCTGGTATGAGTCGTGGTGTAAGTCGCCTGAAGTCACGCTGAAATCGCCTAGCAAAGTCGTGCTGAAGTCGGGTCGCCCCTGTGTGAATGCAGCCTTACAAGCCAGGAAAGTACAAATATCCCCCAAATTACCCCTTTTTGGAAAGTAGACATTCAAAGGTATTCAGTAAGAGACATGGCGGGTATTTTCACGATGTAATTTTTTCCCACAATTCTTTGCAAAATGAAGATTTTTTTTTCCACAAAATTGTCATATTACCAGGTTACAATGGTGTAGAAATGGCGCTGTCTATCAACGGATATAAGGTAGCAACCCAAAATTAATGGAATATCCAATAACACTAAAATATGTATAACAAATAATTCGTAATAAATAATGTCCGTAAAAATCCGTAAAATGTCCGTAATAATAAATCAATATATAAAGAACCGCTAAAACATTAATGAAGTAGATAAAACTAGAGAAGACAATGAGGTAGTGGCGTAAGTAATAGCATGGAATAAATGAAGAAATATAAACTCATAAAATATTATATCCCAGAATGTCCGTAAAAATCCGTAAAATATCCGCAAGAATCAATAATAATAGGTGAATAAATATGCCCTCTAAAATACTGGTCTAAAAATGGCTTAGTAGGAAGAAATAAACAGTAATATCGTAAAGGAGAAACAAGGATGAATATTAGCAATGGATGACAGAAAAAATGCACATTTCAAGCTATCCATAAAAGTCTGTGAAAATATGTAAGTGTTCGTGGGTTAAAACTAGTAAATAGTATAGTAGGTAGGCAATTGCCTCAGAAGACGTCACTCTGACGAAACGCGTAAGGCGTGGCCCTAACGTCATTACGTCATTTCCGGTTTTGGAGCATTGATCGCTGGAACGCATAGGGAGGAGGAAGGAAGGGGCTCCTACCTTCCTCAAAGCGGGTTTTACCCTGCCTCTACATTTTGGCTCCATTTAAACTGGAGAGTTGCTGTTTTTAGATGGACAAATTTTTATTTACATTTGAATAGATTCCTTGTACAAACGTACTTCACCATCGTGGATTCCACTTTCCTTTTTTGCTGTATCCCCTACCTGAGCCTTAATCCGAAGGAGGATTCCCCTGGAAACCGGAAGAGGAAACCCAGGAGAGGACAACAGAGAGGATCTATCCGGACCCCCGAAGGGAGGACCCCAAGACCCCATTTGCCGAGGCGTGTACCCCTGCAGGGGTGAGGAAATTTTGGTAAGTGGGGACACATGCGGGGAAGCACGGAAGTCACCTTGATTTTTGGATCAGCACTGAAGTCACTTTATTTGGGAACTACTGCACTTATCATCGTTCTTGCATCTTTTGAAGTCACTGAAGTTCGGTACAAACACCTAAAATCGTGGGGAAAATACAGGACTAAAGTTGCATTTAAAGGCATGTTATGATTTGATTGGGACGTGTACAAACTTCCTCAGCACATCTTTTTCAAGCTTTCAGCTCATTCACGTTTTGCTTGATATAGAATTGATTGGTATAATTGCTGTATACTATTTACTAGTTTTAACCCACGAACACTTACATATTTTCACGGACTTTTATGGATAGCTTGAAATGTGCATTTTTTCTGTCATCCATTTCTAATATTCATCCTTGTTTCTCCTTTACGATATTACTGTTTATTTCTTCCTACTAAGCCATTTTTAGACCAGTATTTTAGAGGGCATATTTATTCACCTATTATTATTGATTCTTGCGGATATTTTACGGACATTCTGGGATATAATATTTTATGAGTTTATATTTCTTCATTTATTCCATGCTATTACTTACGCCACTACCTCATTGTCTTCTCTAGTTTTATCTACTTCATTAATGTTTTAGCGGTTCTTTATATATTGATTTATTATTACGGACTTTTACGGACATTTTACGGAAATTTACGGACATTATTTATTACAAATTATTTGTTATACATACTTTAGTGTTATTGGATATTCCATTAATTTTGGGTTGCTACCTTATATCCATTGATAGACAGCGTCATTTCTACACCATTGTAACTTTTTTGTTGTTTCCCCACTGGGGAAATTTATAGGAAGGCAGCAGTCTCACTGTGTTTCTTATCAGTCCTAAGCACAGGAACCCTCCTCACTCATATTACCAGGTTATTACTCTCACATGGCATATGCATACCACAAATTACACCCCAAAACACATTCTACTACTCCTCCTCCTGAGTATGGCGATACCACGTGTGAGACTTTTACACAGCCTGGCCACATACAGAGGCCCAACATGCAGGGAGCACCGTCAGGCATTCTAGGGACATAAATTACACAATGATGTGGCACTGTACAGCACTGATGGGGCACAAATGTGGCACTGATATGGCACAGATTGGGGTACCACTGGGCAATGATAAGGCACTGATAGGGGCACTACTGGGCACTGATTTTGGCACAGATTGGGGCACTTATGGGCACAGATTGGGGCATGGACTGGGGTTGGCACCGGGAGAATACCCTTTGCAGCCTGACGCTGCATCTTTTCCCTCCACTGCTCACATGACCAGAAGAACCACTCTTGAACGCCAACTCAGGGCGTTTAGATAACAGTCCAAAAACACCACTGCTGTTAAACGACAATAAACATCCATGTGTGCATGGACACATAGGATAACATAAAGGGGCATTTTTGGGCTGTTAAAAAAAAAACGCCCAAAAACGGTAGTTTGTCAGCTACAGTGTTGCATGAAGCCTAATATACGTTTTGTTCCGAATCCGTTTTTCCCCAAAATTCGGCATATTTGTTCATTTGGAAGCATCCGAATGAACGAAAGACTATTTGACTAATTTTTTTGAAAACAAATTTCCTAAAAGGAACAAAAATGTATAAACTATTAAAGTATAGGTATGGAATTTCCTTTCAAATTTGGCTGTTAGTGAACGTAACGAATATGAATGCATCCGAAGTTACGAATTATCCGAAATAACGAATGCCGCATCTAAACTAATGGAACGTAACGAATATGAATGCATCCAAAGTAACGAATTATCAAAATAACAAATGCTGATCATAACGAATGATCCGATAAACGAAAAATACGTTATTTTTCAGCAGTGGACACGTCTAGTTATATTTTCAAATAGGAGTAGGAAAAGGCTAGAATCCCTGTCATGCTTTTTATTGTTGCCTGTGCCCACACCAGATGCAGTGGCTTCTTGGCAGAGCCGTTTCCACAACCAGATTGGTACAATGCAAGTATGCATATCTCATACCTGTTGGACCGCAGAGTAAGTTGACAATCGCTGTAATAGTCAGCGCTAATACAGCGATTCCCATTAACCGCTTGCCGACGGCTGATCGGCAACTGACGGCGACAATGTGGCTCTGTAACGCGAATCGCCGTCATACGACGGCGGCCGCGATACAGAGCCACTGTGTCCGGGGGGGTCCAGGGAGCGGGTCCGGCGGCTTCGATTGCCGCCGGCCACCCGCGATGCCCCCCCCGGAGCGAATGAGCGGAGGTCCGTGTATGTAAACACGGACCTCCGCTCTGTGTGAGGGGGAAGGGAAGTGATCACAGCCTTCCTGTAAGTGAAGGCTGTGACCACTTCCTTTCCCCAGCTAGGCAAGTCCCCCTACAGTAAGAACACGCCCAGGGAACACAGTTAACCCTTAGAGCGCCCCCTGCAGGTTAACCCCTTCACTGCCAATGGTATTTACACAGTAATCAGTGCATTTTTATAGCACTGATCGCTGTATAAATGCCAATGGTCCCAAAAAAAGTGTCAAAACATTCC
>BLSH010037332.1:1556166-1567611 GCA_018402905.1 Glandirana rugosa
TCTCACACTGGTCACAACATAAATCCAAAACACGACGGGATCCGGACTGGTTTAAGCACGGGGGGTGTGTATCAAACCCCTGGCGACCGACGGGCGTGTTATTGAGGTGTAATATCCAAAAGAACCACAAGATGGCATTGTAATAACCAACTATAAAAACATTACTATAGCTGCATATTTATGTTACATGCAAATCATGTGACAGAACAGGCAGCACAAAAAGAATCCCCGCCGGCTTGCACTTAGTGCTGCCGATATAATACAGGCAGGGCCGCCATCAGAGGGGGCAGCACATACAAATGTGGGTGTCCGGGTGTTCCAAAGGGCCCAGGCAGCGGACCCCAACCAATGAGTTATTGTGCGGGCAGCCAGCGGTCCCCAAACTATGTGTGGGGGGCACGAATTTGGTCAGGCCTAGGGCAGCACAAAACCTAAATACAACACTGGTCACACTCTGACAATTGCGTGGTCATGTGACACTGTACTCGTATAATGTTTTTTGGTGGCATTTACTTTTTTTTTTATTTTTGTTTTTTTTATTATTATTATTTATTATTATTTTGCTAAACAAACAAGACTGAAAATTAAAAACAAAACAGGTTTTCTTAGGGGTTTTTTTTTTTTTTTTTTTTTTTTTCTTAAAACATTTTGCAAATAAGTATTTTTTCTCTCCAACGATGGGCACCGGCGAAGCTGCACCGATGGGCACCGGCGGGGCTTCACGGGTGAAGTGGCACTGGTGAGGCTGCACTGATGCTTTTCCACTGATGGGCATTGGCGAGGCTTCACTGATGGCCACTGGCGAGGCTTCACTGATGGCCACTGGCGAGGCTTCACTGATGGGCGCTGTTGGAGCTGCACTGATAGTGTAGATGTCCCCTGTCATACTTGCCGGTTACCAGCTCTCCTCTCACTGTGGCAGGTGAGGAATGGCGATAACTGGTAAGCTTGTTTACATGTGATTGGACACAGTTGATCACATGGTAAATAGCCGCTGTGATTGGCTTTTTACGACGATCTGTAATCAGCTATGTCGCTGGATGCATGCCACGGGGGATCCAGATCTCGATGACCACGCTGTAGCCGCCATTCAGCTATAGCGCAATCAAAAAGTGGTTAATGTGGTTGTCGACCTCAAACAAAATATGAACAAAACCTATCCTATAGTCTGTATTTGTCTCAATCCAGAGCACTAAGGCTGCTTTCACGTTGCAGCTGCCCGAGCGTTGGCAGTAAATCGCTTTTGCGTTGCTATTCGGGCAGCAGTGGGGCGCCTTTAACCCCACACAAGGGGTTAAAAGTGCCAGCGCACCGCGCTTCCCAGTCGGTTTTGGAAGTGCTGCCCATTGATTTCAATGGCAGGGTCGTTGTAGGAGCGGTGTGTATACCGATCCCCGCACCGCCCCAAAAATGCTGCTTGCAGGACTTTTTTTCTCATCCTGCAAGTGCACCGCCCAGTGTGAAAGCACTCAGACTTTCACACTGGGGTGGATTGGGGGACGTTTTTCAGGCGCTATTTGTAGCGCTAAATCGCCTGAAAAATGTCCCCAGTGTGAAAGGGGTCTAGGTGTCATTTCTGTCTGCTGCCTCATTCCTCAGCTATCAGCATGAGGCACTTCTGACACCAAGAGAAAAAAGATGACCGGAAAGGGAGCTCCAGCACACAACCTGTGAATGGCAGTCTCAACTCTGTCCCTGTGTGGAGGAGGATTGTAGTAGGTCTGTGCTGTAGCCATCATTCGGCTATGGCGTGGATGGGAAGTGGTTAAAATTGCTTGCTCCTGTGAAATGGTGACAAACTTCAGGCGTCTATTGGTGATGCTTTAACCACTTTGCGTGAAACAACGTACCTGTACATCGCTTTGAGGAAGTGGTTGTACTGGGTTGATGCATGTAGCTGCGGTCTTCACCCCTGGGCCATTTTTTAGAGCTGGAGGTCGGTTTTCTTGTGATAACAAGCAATGTGGCCAGAGGCAGGAGGCGACGTCCCCTCACCACGTGATCATCTGTGTCCAATCACAACTGATCAGTGTAAACAGGAAAAACCGTGTGTCTGCTTTTCCTCCGCTCACACAGACAGGCGCAAGTAGAGGAGAGCCAGTCGGCTGCTCTCCTGTGGGGGGGGGGGGGGGGTCTGCTCTGATCAGCACATTGATTATCAGTGCAGACCCATTGAGTATGCCCACTAGAGCCCTCTAGGGATGCCAATCAGTGCCCATTAAGGATGGCACCCTGTACCCATCAGTGATGCCTGCCAGTGCCCACTGATCACTGCCATCTATCCCTATGACTGGCCATCAGTGCCACCTCATCTGTGCCAATCAAGTACTGCCTCATCAGTGAAGGAGTAAAAAAAATTGTTTACAAAGTTTTGTAAGAAGCGAAGAAAACCCTTTTTTTTTTTTTTTTTTTTTTTTTTTAACATTTTCAGACTATTTTTCTATTTGTAAAAAAAAAAAAATAAAAACCCCAGAGGTGATCAAATGCCACCAAAATAAAGCTCTGTGGGGGGGGGATAATAAAAATTCCATTTGGGTACAGTGTTGCATGACCGCGTAACTGTCATTCAAAATGGGACATCACTGAAAATCGGCCTGGGCAGGAAGGGGGGCGGGTGCCCTTGTCCCCCGCAAACACGTGCATCAAAAATAACGCATACGTAAGTCACGCCTGCAAATGCAAACGGTATTCAAATCACATATGTGAGGTATCGCCACGATCGTCAGAGCGAAAGCAATCATTCTAGCAAAAGACCTCCTCTAACTCTAAACTGGTAACCGTTAAAAAAATTTAAAGCGTGGCCTATGGAGATTTTTAAAGGTGTAGTAAAGTCTCTGGGTTTTTCACCTTAATGCATTGTAAAAAAACCTCTTGTAGTGCAGCGGCCCCCCTTTTACTTACCTGAACCCGAATGCTCCAGCCGCTGTCTCGGGTCCTCATTGGATAGATTGATAGCAGCAGCCATTTGCTCCTGCTGCTGGCAATCAAATCCAGTGACACGTGTCCTTCTGTCTGTGTCAATGAAACTGGAGGGGGGAGGAAGTAGATCCGCAGAAGTTCCACTTTTGGGCGGAACGCCGCTTTAACAACTAAGAAGGGTCCTCTGGTTCGATGACTGTAACAAATCAGATTTAAGATCAAGGCATAGCATGTTACAGGTAAAGATCCTTTTATGTTTTTTTAAAAAAAATCCTTTTAAGAACAACTCAATTGTTTTGTCTTTTGAAATGCCACTTACTGTTCACCATTCTAATAATAGTAATTGTTTGTTTTACTTCCAGATTGAGCTGGAGAAAAGTTTGTACTCGGATCATGAAATTCAGCTTATAGAAGATGCAATAAACCTGCAGAGGAAACATTCTGGTAACGATGATGCTGACTTTGACTCTCATAGCAAGGATATTGTCCTGGCGCAAGATCTGGAAGACTCATGGGAGCAGAAGTGGAAGGCGTTTAATCCTGCTCCCAGAATAACAGGTATAAAATATAAATACAGTAAGTTCCCTACATACAAACCTTGGAGGCATGAACTTTCAAAGATACTACTGTGTTTGCACAAAATTGATTCATCCCAGCGGGCTGAATGATAAAGAAAAACTTGACAGATCGCCTTACCAACACAAGCAATGTTGGTACAGCGATTTCCCTAGCTGTGCTATTGTGTTCTGACAGGGGTGGTCCCCCCCCCCACGAGAACACACTGATCAGTCCTAGCAGCCTTTGTCTGCAAGCACTGATCATTGTTATACTTACAAGTTAGACTTGCAAACGAGCTCCTGGAGCGGAAAGTAGAGGACTTGCTGTACACTGCATAGTATGTAGCAGCTCTTCCCAAGCCTTTGAACCCAGAGGAACCCATACAATCTTCAGGTGTCGTGAAACCCTTACATAAACCAATGAATTGAGGGTCAGTATGAAACATTTTCTCTACATTGGTCAGTAGGAAGAAAGCAGCCCTTGCAGTGGTGGTCAGGATGCCACCCGTTCAGACAACTAAAATGATTAGTGATGTCATGCGAATGGCTTTGCCCAAGAGGCTTTGGCCCTGGAACTATGCAGGCAGAAGGAGATAGGAACGCAATCGGCCATAGCTCAAGGATCCCCTAGCAACTTGGCCAGCTTGGACTCTCAGCACAGAAACATTGGGCACCCAGTGATACATTATATTAACAAAAGTATTGGGACGCCTGCCATTACACACACATGAACTTTGATGCCATCCCAATCTTAGTCTGTAGGGTTGAATATTGAGTTGACCCACCCTTTGCATCTATAACAGCTTCAACTCTTCTGGGAAGCCTGTCCACAATATTTAGCAGTGTGTCTGGAATGTTTGACCATTCTTCCAGAAGCGCATTTGTGAGGATGTGGACGAGAAGGCCTCGCTACACGGCTTTTGCTCCAATTCATCCCAAAGGTGTTCATGTCCCTTCACCCCAAACTCGCCCATTTGTGTCTTTATGGACCTTGCTTTTGCGTACTGTTGCGCAGTCATGTTGGAGGGGCCATCCCCAAACAGTTCCCACAGAGTTGGGAGCATGAAATTGTCCAAAATGTCTTAGTATACTGACACCTTAAGAGTTTACTTCACTGGAACTAAGGGGCCAACCCAACCTCTGAAAAACAACTCCACACCATAACCCCCATCCACCAAATGATTTAGACCAGTGCACAAAGCAAAGTCCACAAAGAAATGGATGAGCCAGCTTGCGGTGGAGGAACTTGACTGGCCTGCCTCAACCGGATAGAACACCTTTGGGATGAATTGGAGCTGAGATTGCGAGCCAGACAGTACACTAAAGCAATGTCCATAAAGATCTGGATGAGCTAGTTTGGGGTGACGGGACATGACCACCTTTGGGATGAATTGGTGCAAAGGCTATGACGCGAGGCCTTCTCATCCACATTCTCACAAATGCGCTTCTGGAAGAATGGTCAAACCTTCCCATAGACACACTCCTAATCCTTGTGGACAGCCTCCCCTGAAGAGTTGAAGCTGGGATGTCATTAAAATTCATGTGCGTGTAAAGGCAGGTGTCCCAATACTTTTGGTAATATAGTGTAGGTGGAGCATGTGGGTGTTATTGCCAAGTTCACCTTTAAGGCCCAACTCTGGCCAACAAAAATGTTCCCGTGCATTGGGGCTGTGCTCCCACTGCATGAATCAATGGGCTACAATTGCACTGACTTATGTCCTCGTAGTCCATTGAGAACTGCAACTACTTGCCATTCATTCATTCACATATCCTGTGAATGAATGGTGTGGCTGGAGCCCCACACAGCAACGCCGATTTTAAATGTGACTGTGGCTGCAGGGAAGAGAGAGCCCTGCTGTCATCAGGGAAGGGGGCTTTGGGGGTGGGGGATGCTGAAACATGTTACACCCTTAACCACTTCACCCCCGGAAGGATTTCCCACGCTAGGACCAGAGCACTTTTTGCGATTCGGCACTACGCCGCTTTAACTGACAATTGCGCGGTCGTGCAACGTTTTACCCAAACAAAGTTTGCGTCCTTTTTTCCCACAAATAGAGCTTTCTTTTGGTGGTATTTGGTCACCTCTGCACCATTTCTGATCACCGCTATAAACAAAAAAGAGCGACAATTTTGCAAAAAAAAAAACAGTATTGCTTACTTTTTGCTAAAATACAAATCCAAAAAAAAAAAACAAATTTATTCATCGGCTTTGTCCGATTTTTTATATTCGTCCTCATAATTTTAGTAAAAAAAAAAAAAATCGCAAACCGCATTTGGTTTGCACAAAAGTTGCCGCGTTTACAAACCATGAGGATATCGGGGGCGTGGTTTGCGCGCGCCGCGGATGGCAGCCGTTTAACAGAGCTCCGAGCTACAGGGGAGAACGAAGCGACGGAGACCCGGATGAAATACCCCCAAATCTCGCCACAGCGAAGAGACATTCCCCACACCACCGGAGGTATGTCACGGAAGCGAAAGGAGGACAAGCGTCCTCACAGATTGACAGAATTCTTCTCTCTCTCCTCACATGGGAGAGGGCAAGATGGCGCCGGCAGAGGAGAGGGGAAGGCCCCAGGCCACTACACAGACCTGCCAGATGCAGAACCCCGACCTGACACAGCGGAGACCTCCCCACAGCATAACTCTCCCCCAGATAGCCCCTCATGTAACAGCCCTGCCAAAACGAAGATGCGCATGGACAGAAAGGCTGAGGAACCGGTGAGTAGGGGTGAATTACCCCTCACACACAACATGTCACTGAATGCATCCATTGCAGCATTTCCCACAAATAATCAGCCAGTCATGGACACACTGCTGAAAGACATGCTTGTAACGCTGCAGCAATCCATCCATGCAGACTTCACAAACCTAACCAAAAATATAACTGCTGAAATAGCATCTTTAGGAGAAAGAATCCATACAGTAGAAAACGCGGTTAGCGACATCACTCGCACAGTTAATGATTTGATAGACGCCAATGAAGACACCATTGAAGAAAATCAATGGATTCGCGCGAAAATCGCGGATCTAGAGGACCGGGCTAGAAGGGACAATCTCAAACTAAGGGGGGTCCCCGAAACAGTGTCCCCTCAAGATTTAAATAACTATGCTAAGGAAATGTTCCGGGCTCTCCTCCCAGACCTACAACCCATAGAACTGACCATTGACCGCATACACCGCTTACCTAAACCTTCCTTCTTGCCAGACAAAACACCTAGAGACGTGCTTATGAAGGTACATTTCTATGCAATGAAAGATCAAATCCTAAAAAAAGCCAGATCCCTAGGGAAACTACCGGAACCCTACGAGGGAATTCAAATATATGCTGACCTTTCCAAACATACCATGGAACTCAGACGGCAGCTCAACTCGATCACAAAGGCACTACGTAATCACAATATAGGTTACAAATGGGGCCATCCAACCAAAATCACTATCGATAGGAATGGCAGATCCCACACTATCACCTCCGTATCAGCGGGTTTAGCCTTATTGAAACAATGGGGGATTATCCCTGATCCTGACAAATCTCAGCATAACAAGGACCCCCAAAAACTTGGGCCACCCCTATGGCAAAAGGCGAATAAAACATTTCGGCCCAAATTCTGAAAGGGTTAAAAGACCATCTACTATACTCAGCAACATCTTCTCCCCGGATTAGCTCAATAAAAGCGGCACAAGACCACTACGAACTTGTTTCCCCCAATATCACTAAACTGCAGCCTGGGAACAGTTTTTCCCGCCGCAAGACCTTTTGTGTTTTTGTTTTATTTTCTCTTACCTGTATGTTCCTATCTCGCCTATTCATTTCCCCTACCTCTCTTTTGGCACGTCACACAAACCCTGAGAACACCCACGGGACCGAAGATGATGGAAGCCCTGTGCAGAGCGATACCAAGCCACCCATGCCACACAGAAAAACGGACGTCTAATAGTGAGTACCCCAAAGCACATCTTCACAAAACGCCACCATGAACACAAAAATCATATCCATAAATGCCAAGGGTCTCAATCACCCCGCCAAGAGGGCCTCTCTATGGCAAACAGCATCCAAACTAGGAGGGGACATCATATGTATACAAGAGACACACTTTAAAAAGGAAGCAACCCCAAAATTCCATACTGCTAAATTTCCCACGGTATTTCTAGCAAGTAGCTCTCAGAAGAAAAGAGGGGTCGCGATTGCTATTAAAAGCAACATAGACTTCAAGATGATCCATAAAGTTGAGGACACAGAAGGAAGATATTTGATACTGATTTGTGACTTAGACTCTATCAGGATAACTCTAGTATGCATATATGCACCCAACACAAGACAAATATCGTTCCTTAACAAATTGACGAGAAAGATAAACAAACCATGAGAATTCATTTCTGGCTTTTTTTTTATCAAGACTGCGATATTGGGGTGGACATGTCAGACATTTTTGACCCTTTTTTTTGGGACCAATGACATTCATACAGCAATCAGAAATTTAAATATCCTCTGATTACTCTGTAAATGTCATTGGCAGTGAAGGGGTTAACCTGCAGGGGGAGATCTAGGGGTTAACTGTTCCCTAGGCGTGTTCTAACTGTGAGGGGGGCTGCGCTACCAGGGGCATAAGAGATCTAGCTGATCCCAGTGACTGGGATCTGTAGATCTCTTATGTCCCCACTGACAGAACGGGGAACCACCGTGTTTACATTGGCGGGTCCCCGTTCTTTCGCTCTGGCAGCTCATCGGGGCTCGCTAGCGGACAACGGTTCCGCCCGAGCCGCAGGCGCACTCCTCCGGAGTGCGGCTGGCACAAGCGCACAACAGCCTATCTGCCAGTCTGTAAATCGATGCCTATTTATGGCGATTCGTGGGGGAGAAAAAGGAGTTATCCCTCCACGACCGAATGTACGCAGGACTCTGTGAACTCAAAAATTGCACCTTCCCAGTGCACCCGGCTATATCAGAGACCATTAAAAAAGAATGGGCCGAGCCAGAAAGGAAGACATTCTTTCCTAAGGCGCACAAAAGGCACTTTCCTTTTGACAATATCCCTTCAGCTATTTGGAACAAGGTCCCTAGGCTGGATGTGGCTTTTTCGCAAGTATCTAGGTCCACAGACTTAGCATTTGAGGACATGGAGATTCTCATAGAACCCATGGATAAAAAGATGGACCAGCAGCTCAAGAGGGCCTGGCAGTCTACCATGAGCAGTCTGAAGCCGGCTATGGCGACTATATGTATATCCAGAAATCTGGAATCTTGGATAGATCAGCTGAATACACACATTTCAGCGGATTCCCCAAATGGGAAATCCTCAATTCCTTTTCAACGCTTTCGGTAGCATATATTTCAGACGCATCAGAGTCAATTGGGATGATGGCCAGGTCTGTGGCATTGGCTAATTCAGCCAGAAGAGCTTTATGGTTAAAGACCTGGCAGGGGGGTGTAGCATCTAAGAGCAAGCTTTGCAGCCTACCATTTACAGGAGATCTTTTATTCGGCCCTAATCTAGACTGTTTTAGATAGGACAGCCGATAAAAAGAAATAATGTCCAATCAAAAAGAAAAAACAACCAGTAAAGTTTTTTTGGTCCTCAAAGAACTCGAGAGCAAGGCAAAGCTCAAGAGGAGAAGAAGAGGAACTGGTCAGCACAGAGGGGAAAGGGGAGAACGAATGTCTTCTTCAATCCTGCAACCTCCTGCAATACGCAGTGACTCGTCACTCCAGGTGGGGGGAAGACTACAGAACTTTTTCCCATACTGGGCAAGCGTGTCCGAAAATCAATATATTCTGGACATGTTATCCCATGAGTACAAAATAGAATTTTCGGAAAAGCCACCAGAAAGCTACTTTGTAACAAACCTTCCAGGAGACGCCACAAGAGCACTGGCAATGAAGAACCTTTTTGAAGGATCTGATGCGTCAAAAATTTCTATTCCGGTGCCTCCAGGGGAACAACATCAGGGATTTTGCTCCCACATTTTTCTGGTGCAGAAGCCGTCGGACAGTTTCCGACTTATTCTCAATTTAAAACCTCTAAACAAGTCAGTTCAGTACAAGAGGTTCCTTATGGACTCAATCTTCACAGTAAATGGTCTGTTAACAATAGGATGCGTTATGGCATTAATCGACCTTCGAGATGCATATCTGCATGTGGCAGTAGCACCACAGTCACAGAAGTTCCTGAGATTAGCAGTAAACTGGGGAAAAGAAACCCTTCATCTCCAATTCAGGGCTCTGCCTTTCGGCCTTTCAACAGCGCCACAAATCTTTACAAAGATTATGGCAGAACCTGTGGTGTCTCTGTCTACAGGGGATAGCAGTAATCCCATACCTGGACGATTTGCTTCTTTTTGCCTCTACCAGGGAAAAATTGCTGGAAGATCTCGCAAAAGCACGCAGTCATTTACAGGCATTGGGATGGATTATCAATGTACAAAAGTCGATTTCAATCCAGCTCATCAGGTCACGTTCTTAGGCTACCAGATAGGCTCAGTAGAACAGAAGATCATTCTACCAGAAGAAAAAAGGGTCACGGTCCAAAGTGTGACAGCAATGCTCTAGATCAACCAGGTATTTACAATCAGAAAGGCGATGTCAGCCCTGGGAACTCGAACAGCAACAGTCCCGGCCATCCAGTGGGTTCGCCTTCTTTTCAGGCCTCTGCAAGATTTCCTTCTAAGGGTTTGGAATCACAATCCAGACACCCTAGATGTAGAGGTAAAAATCCCTTCAAGGGTCAAAAGGACCCTCTGGTGGTGGAGGAACCATGAAAATCTTGCAAAGGGCTTACTGTGGACATGGCCAAACGGTGAAACAGTGACAACGGACGCCAGCAGCTGGGGGGGGCTCACTGGAGACAGAACCTAGCACAAGGTGCGGTTGCATGGTCCAAGGCAGAGGCAGGAAAGTCCACAAACTGGAGAGAATTAAATAGCTGCCTTCTCCCCAGGCGTCTCATGTAAATATGCTGTCGGACAACGCCACGACCATGGCCTACTTGAACAGACGGGAGCACGAGAAGCAGGTCTCTTCAGATCTTGTCATCAGAGATCTTGAGGGATGCGGAACACCATCTGCTCTCCCCATCAGCAGTCCATATAAAAGGCACTCTAAATGAGATGGCAGATTTTCTGAGCAGGCAAAAAATTCAAGAGGCGGAATGGAGCCTGGATCCAGAAGTCTTCTTCCTTTTTTTTTTTTTTTTTTTTTTCTGCAATCACCAAGAGATGGGGAGTTCTGCAAGTGGACTTGTTTGCGACAAAAGAAAATGCACAGCTCCCGCAGTTCTTCTGTCTCCATAAAGACAGCGATTCGCTAGGCATAGATGCCCTTGCGCATCCTTGGGACTTTCAGCTAGCCTATGCATTTCCTCCTTTTCAGCTGATACCTCTAGTATTAAGGAAAATACTGAGAGAGAGAGCGTCTGTTATTCTAGTTGCTCCATTCTGGCCGAAAAGGGCTTGGTTTACCACCATCCTGCAATTGGCGGTCAAACCATATTGGAGGCTTCAACCCAAACAGGACTTAGTTCGTCAACAACCAGTTTGCCAGACCTAGCCAGACTAAATCTTACTATTTGGTATCTGAAGAGCAATTGTTGAGTGCAAAAGGATTTTCAGAACCTTTGATAAATACCCTACTTTCTAGTAGGAAGAAAGTTACTAGAAGCATCTACACCAAGGTCTGGAAAGTCTACAACGCTTTGTGTCGTTCAGAGTGTAGAACCCCAGAAGACTTGCTATCAGTGCTGGAGTTACTACAAGCAGGAGCAGACAAGGGTCTAGCGGTCAGTACCTTGAAGGTACAAGCAGCCGCACTAAGTGTTTTTTTTTTTTTTTTTTTTTTTTTTTTTTTTTTTTTTTATAGAAGCCAATAGCGCCTGAACCCTTAGTCGCAAGGTTCTTTAAGGCACTCGCCAGAGCCAGGCCCGTGCCTAATAAGTTGTTTCCCAAGTGGGATTTGTCTGTAGTGCTACAAGCCCTAACA
>BLSH010037332.1:1574479-1589697 GCA_018402905.1 Glandirana rugosa
AGTTACAAACCCACGACCTAACCGGGGAGGTAATTTTCGAGATCAAACGTACCGTTGTCCTCCACGCCGACCGACGCAAAGAGCATGGTTCCGTCAGTTGATGAATATGAGCAGCCAGCCGCACCTCCTGTTGCCATGCAAACTAGAGCTTTTAATGGAGGGGCCAATCCAGCACCCAAACATTGAAAATCTAAAACTTTCAGCCTGGCTCTTGAAAGGATAATGTTACAAAACAAAGGCCTATCAGACAAAGTGCTGAATACCATCTTAGCCAGTAGGAAGAAAGTCGCACAGGCAAAATACGAAAAGGTTCGAAAGAAGATTGTAAATTTGGTGCTTGGGAAAAAGGAGGGCGGGAAGAAAGAATTGTTCCAGCCATCTAGCACTTTCTACAAGAAGGTGCGGATAAAAACATCGCACAACACCTTTAAAAGTACAAGTGGTAGCCCTTTCCTGCTTCCTTGATGTAAGGCTAGTGAAAGACCCACTCATAAAGCGATTCCTCCTCTATGAAAAAATCAAAGCCCACAAGGGGTAAGCAGTTCCGCTCATGGAATCTATCAACAGTACTGAAGGGGTTCCTCTCCACGCCCCTCGAACTGATAGACGAATGCTCAGACAAAGCGTTAACACTAAAAACCGGTGATATTGGTATCAGCAAGAAGAGTCAGTGAGGTTCAGGCACTGTCAATCCTGGAACCATACTGTACGATTCTGTTAGACTAGATGGTCCTCTTGCCTGACCCGGCCTTTCTACCAATAGGACATTGAACATTCCAATGGTCTCAGAATATTATCATACCCTCACTTTCAGCTAGCCTTCATAGCAACAAAAGGGAAACATACAAAAAAATAGATGTCAGAAGAATCCTGATAGCCTATCTAGAAAGGACCAAGGATTGGCGAAAGACCTCATCTTTGTCCTATACTCGGAAATATAAAGGTCTGCAAGCTTCAAAGAGCTCTATAGCGAGATGGATCAAAATGGGCATTGCATTGGCATACCAGTCCCAGAACCTACATCCGCCAGAGGGAATCGCAGCCCACTTAACCAGAGCATGGGCCGCCTCCTCAGAAAAAGCTGGGGCTACACCGGAGCAGATCTGCAGGGCAGCAACATGGTCGAGCCTTAAGACCTTCGTGAGGCACTATAGTATCGCCGCCTGTCCAGCCAAGATCAAACCTTTGGTAGGAAAGTGCTCCAGGCATGGACCCCCCCCTAGTGAGTATTCCTTGCTACATACTCTCAGATGCTGCCCTGGAAGATGACTTGAGAAAAAAGAGTTGGGTAACTGGTAACTTCATTCTGGGAAGTCTTCCAGGGCAGCACTCGTTCCCTCTCTAAAAAAAAAAAAAAAAGAGAGGAAATCATGGGGGTTTCAAGGATAAAGCCTGATATTCACCTGTTCCGTCGGTCCTGTTATATTACTTTAGGCATGCAGGTATGTGCAATCTTTTATAATGTTGGGCATTGTGTTTCCTCTGGGAGGAACCCATCTCTCAGATGCTGCCCTGGAAGACTTCCCAGAAAAGGAGTTACCAGGTACCTAACTGTTGGGGGTTTTTTTTTTTTTTTGTGCAAAAGTTCTAGCGTCTACAAACAATGGGATATTTTTAATTACTAGTAATGGTGGCGATCAGCAACTTATAGCGGGACTACGATGTTGCAGGGGACATTCGAACACCAATTGACACTTTGTGGGAGCCGGTGACCCTAATACAGTGATCAGTGCTAAAAAAAAAAAAAAAAAAAAAAATATACACTGTCACTGTACTGGTGACACTGGCTGGGAAGGGCTTAACATCAGGGGTGATCAAAGGGTTAAATGTGTGCCTAGCCTGCATTTTCGTACAGTGGGGGAGGTGCTTTTACTAGGGGAAGGCAATAATCCTAGTCCCTGCTTTGCAGATACACAAGAGTCATGCCTTCCCTATTAAAAGAATGGCGATCTGCCTTGTTTACATAGGCAAACCTCCTCTCTGCTGAATCATCAATGGGTGACGGCGGACATCGGGTCCTGGTACAGAGGTGCCACCCTGTAGGAGAAAAGCTGCTATAGGACAGACCATAAATGGTTTTACAAAATATATATATGTTTAGGAACCCCTGACAATTTCCATGATTGCCATTTATAAATATTTGGGTGTTTGGATCAGCAATTTAATTTTGATCTATCAAATAACTGAAGGACACAGTAATATTTCAGTAGCGAAATGAGGTTTATTGTATTAACACAAAATGCGCAATAATGTATCAAAACGAAATTAGACCGGTGCATAAATTTGGGCACCCCAACAGAAAAATCACATCAATATTTAGAGTCTCCTTTAGCAGAAATAACGGCTTCTAGACTCTTCCTATAGCCTGTAATGAGTGTCTGGATTCTGGATGAATGCATTTTGGACCATTCCTCCTTACAAAACATCTCCAGTTCAGTTGAGTTTAATGGTTGCTGAGCATGGACAGCCCACTTCAAATAACCCCACAGATGTTCAGTGATATTCAGGTCTGGGATGGCCATTCCAGAACATTGTACTTGTTCCTCTGCATAAATGGCCAAGTAGATTTTGAGCAGTGTTTTGGGTCGTTGTCTTGTTGAAATATCCAGCCCTGGCGTAACTTCAACTTTGTGACTGATTCCTCAACATTATTCTCAAGAATCTGCTGATATTGAGTGGAATCCATGCGACCCTCAACTTTAACCAGATTCCCAGTACCGGCACTGGCCACACAGCCCCACAGCATGATGGAACCTCCACCAAATTTTACTGTGGGTAGAAAGTGTTTTTCTTGGAACGCTGTGTTCTTTTGCCGCCATGCATAACTCCCCTTGTAATGACCAAATAACTCCATCTTTGTTTCATCAGTCCACAGCACCTTATTCCAAAATGAAGCTGGCTTGTCCAAATGTGCATTTGCATACATCAAGCGACTCTGTTTGTGGGGTGTGTGCAGAAAAGGCTTCTTTCCCATCATTCTCCCATACAGCTTCTCCCTGTGCAAAGTGCGCTGAATTGTTGAACAATGACACCATCTGCAGCAAGTTGATGTTGTAGGTCTTTGGAGGTGGTCTGTGGGCTGTTTTTGACCATTCTCACCATTGCCTTTGCCCCTCCAATATTTTATGTGGCTGCCACTTCTGGCCTTAACAAGAACTGTGCCTGTGATCTTCTCTTTCCTCACTATGTTCCTCACAGTGGACATGGACAGCTTATATCTCTGAGATTACTGTTTAGGGGAAGGCTACAAAAAGTTATGTAGAATAATCTTTTTCAGGTCGTTTTGAGGCCCCCATGTTGCAAATCTTCAGAGGAGAGTCAAAGAACAACAACTTGCAATTGGCCACCTTTAAATACCTTTTCTCATGATTGGATGCACCTGTCTATGAAGTTCAAGGCTTAATGAGCTCACCAAACCAATTGTGAGTTCCAATTAATCAGTGCTAAGTAGCTACAGGTATTCAAATCAACAAAATGACAAGGGTGCCCAAATTTTATGCACCTGTCTAATTTTGTTTTGATGCATTTTGCACGTTTTCTGTTAATCCAATAAACCTCATTTCACTACTGAAATATTACTGTGTCCTTCAGTTATTTGATAGATCAAAATGAAATTGCTGATCCAAACGCCCAAATATTTATAAATGACAATTGTGGAAATTGTCAGGGGTTCCTAAATGTGTGTGTGTGTGTGTGTGTGTATGTGTGTATATATATATATATATGTATATGTATATATGTGTGTGTATGTGTATATGTATATATGTGTGTGTATGTGTATATGTGTATATGTATATATGTGTGTGTATGTGTATATGTGTATATGTATATATGTGTGTGTATGTGTATATGTATGTATGTGTGTGTGTATATATGTATGTGTGTGTGTGTGTGTATGTATGTATGTATGTATATATATATATATATATATATATAATAATATAATTTTATATTCTCAATTATACACACAACTCTGGCTTGTAGCTAATTCTTTGTCTTGTTTTAGCTGCAGCCTTTAATTCATATTTAAATGTATGTTGTTTCCGATTGAATTCATATGAAGGCTGATAATAGACCTTTCATAGTCAAGAATATTCTGTATTTTGCACAGGTAATCGCACTGAGGCAAACTTCTTAGGAAACGCTCCCTGTGGCTTTTACAAGTACAAGTTTCCCAAGACAATGCGGGCAGATGACACGGTTGGAGCCAAAGTATTTTTCTTCAAAGCGATGCTAAAGAGCCGGGAACTACAGACTTCAAAGCAAGAAGGGGAATACGCCTGGGTTAGCAAAGATGAACTGAAAGACTATTTAAAACCAGCATATCTATCTGCTGTGGAAAAGTTTGTCATAGAAATCTAATCAATGTTAAGCCATATTTAAACTCAAAGAGATCCCTTTTTATTTTTTGTAATATGTTTTACTTGTCTGCTCTCTTCTGGCTTGGTGAGTACATGGAGCAGGATCCCCAGACATTCGAATGAATGCAGACATACATTATACAATCCTGCAAGAACATTAAAAGAGAAGTAATGAAATTTATTTATTTATTTTTGCAGCTGTATACTTACCTAGGTGGATGCAGCATCGGTCCCCCGATGCCTCTGCACTGAGAATTGACCGATCAAACCCTGACGATCACTTGGTTTTTAGAGCTCAATGAGCAGAGAGCTGTAGACTGTCAGTCAGCAGCTCTCTGCTTTGCTCCCTCCTCGCTCACTGGACCGCTGAGCTGTGGAGGGGGCGCAGCGGCGTCTCTCAGCGGCTCACTAAGAGGCCAAGACTGGTGTCCATCCAGGCACCTGGCGGATCCAGACTCTGGTCGTGATGACGCAGTGCCTGGACTGATATCAGTGACATCAGCAGAGAGCGGACTTCAGCCCGCTCTCTGCTGAAAACTGGTCACAAGAGTGCAAAATGGATTGCACTCCTATGATCCATAGGAGAAGTACAGCCAAACCAGCTCAGGCTGGACTCCTCCTTTAACCTCCCTGGCGGTAATCCCGAGTGTGGCTCGGGGTGGAATTTCAGTACCATTAGCGGTAGCCCCGAGCCACACTCGGGATTGCATTGCTGGATCCATGGCAGCGCTACTCACCTTGTCCCCTGGATCCAGCGATGTCCCCCGCCAGATGACTCTGGGTGCCGGGCACCGTTCCCTGCGAGCGTCGCACGGGGACGGAGACCGGCGGGAAATTCAAAAAGTGAAACACACAGCACTTACAGTACACGGTAATCTTACAGATTACATTACTGTATGAAAACATTTCACATCACCTTTGTCCCTAGTATTTTGCCCAGAGCCCTGCATGCACTTTTATATAATAAATGTCATTCTTTCTGCCTGGAAACATGAGAATGTCCATAGCAACCAAAAAGTGTCCCTTTACGTCAAAAGTGGTTTTTGATCGGCTAGAAAACACCGATAGTAAATAAGAATAATTTACAGAATTGAGTGATACTGATTTTTGGGGAAATTTATCATCAGAAACTGAAAGTGACGACAGCGACAATTCTGCAACTCAGCAAATTTCAGTGTTTTTGGTTTGATTACATTATTGAATACATTTTATTAGTATTACGTTATTATTTTTGATAATTATTTTTAGTTATTTATTATATTATAATTTATGATTTCATTTTTCAAACTTTATCATACCGGGGATGTCTACTAGACTCTTGTTCGGACAGATTTAAGTGAGTTATTCCTAAGAATTACAGGCCTACAATATAAAATGCAAAATAATCGTACCGCTTTCAGCACCAAAAATCTGAAATAATCATACCGCCAGGAAGGTTAACATACAATGTTCAAAAAACCTGGACCATATATTCTTCTGACATTGCAGACATACCACATAGCTGATGTCATGGCATTGAGATTGATTTGTTAGTGGAGTGGTGACTGTTCACCGAAAGTATAAAAAACCGAAAAAGGTAAATCTGTATTCATCTCTGTCCTCCAATATGCAAGAATATATATATTTTTTTTCTCCTTGTGCATAATTGGCTATTCAAAGTCAATTTATAATTTCACTTTATTTACGAAGTCCAGTAAACATTAACCTTGCATAGTAAATGGTCTTTTATTCTTTCAGTAAGTCTACCCTATTGAATAGAACAGTACAATACTGGATCTTCAAGTTGAAGTCAAATATTATCTTTGGAAATCTGTTTTCTATGAATCTTTCATAGACCGAGAAAGGATAGGTCTTCAGGAACAAAGGGGTTCATTTACTTTAAAGCGGAGGTCAGCCTGGAAAAAAAAAATGAAAAGTCAGCAGCTACACAGACAGTAGCTGCTGACTTTTAATAATGGGACACTTACCTGTCCTGGAGTCCCGCAATGTCGGCACCCGCCGCCGATCTTCAGATCGGGGGTCTAGTGCAGCCGCATCCATTGTGGCTAAGGGAACCCGGCAGTGTTGCATTACAGCTTCACGTCGGGCACCTTGCTGCGCATGCGCGAGGCTCCGCTGCGCTCTGCTATTGGCCAGGCGGCCAGTAGGCAGAGCGAGGAGGGAGCCTGGCTACTGACATCTAAAGACAAGTGTCCCCCTCCCCCCCCCCCCCCCCAAAAAGGTGCCAAATGTGACACCTGAGGGGGGGGGGGGGAGGAATCCAACCAGCAGAAGTTCCACTTTAACCACTTCAGCTCCAGAAGATTTTACCTCCTTAATGACTAGACCATTTTTTGCTATTTAGCACTATACTATTTTAAATCACAATCGATTGGTCTTGCAACACTGTACCCAAACTAAATGTATATTGTTTTTTTCACGCATAAAGCTTTCTTTTGGTGGTGTTTGATCACCTCTAGCTTTTTTTTATTTTTTATTATATGAATGAAAGACTGACATTTTTGGGGAAACTATGTATAAATATATATATATATATATATATATATATTTTTTTTTTTTTTTTTTACTTTCTGCTATAAAGCATATCCAAAAAAATCAAATTTCTTCATACATTTTGGTGAAAATATATTCTGCTATATATCTTTTTAAAAAAACAAAAAAAACAATAAGTGTATATAGATTGGTTTGCCTGAAAGTTATACTGTCTACATACTATGAGATATTATATATATATATATATATATATATCAATTTCAAATTTTTATACTAATGGCCATGATCAGTGACTTATAATGGGACTGCGATAGTGTGTTGCACAAGCTGACCGTAACTTACACTGAGAGGGAACTAACTGCCACTGACATCAGCAGTGATACTAATATAGTGATCAGTGCTAAAAATATACACTGTCACTGCACTAATGACACTTTTTGGTAATGGTGAATTAACCTTTAAAATAAAAGCTCAGGCCACAATGCAAACATTCTCCCAGTCTTATTTTTGACCACAGTGATGGGAAAATGTGAAGGTGCAGAATAGAAAATTTCTTGGTCAAAGGAATTGTCAGACAGTGTATATGTGGTTTTCGTTCAGCGATTACATTCATTTTAAAACTGAATGTTAAAAGCAAGTGAAATTTTCAAAAGACATTCTTTCATTCAGTGAATGTACAAAGATTTTTCGTATGAATATTCTCATCTGAAAATCGATACGTATATGGCCAGCATAAGGCTCGGCTCACACCTACAGTTTGCATTTGATCTGTCTCTGTAGTGCTTTTTCCTGTGAGTTTTGCGTTTTCGCACACATGCTTTTCTGCAGCTTCTCCATTGAAGTCTATTGAACTAGAAAAGCACAGTTTTGCATTGAAAAAAGTAATTGACCCTTTCCAAATACACAGCTGCTGAAAAAAAAAAAAAGCATAGATGTGGAACATGTCCCATAGGAAACATGTTAAATGAACTGTAGTGCGTTTCTGCAAAAAGCACCAAAAAATGCATAGGTGTGTACCAGGTCTAAGACCTTTTAGTAACAGCAGCATGATTTTTTGTATCGCCTTTCATAGTGGAGTTAAAAAAAAAAATAAAAATAGCCTTTTATAGTACAAAAAGAGCAGATAATCTATAAGGGGTTCATTTATACTGTGAAACAGTGAAAGTAATAATATATATTACATTACTTATATCATATATATATATATATAATCGTAAATACACACAGAAGTAGGATGGGCATTTTAGCTAGGAGTCAGACATGAAGCTATGTGAAGGGTGGAAGGGAGTTGAGGCTGTTTTTTTTTTTTTTATCATGGATATGATCATTTTAAATATAATGCACAATACAGATAAAAGTTTACTTTAAGGCTGGGTTTAGACCACCGGCAGCTCCGGGTTCACAGCAGGGGTCCGGTGCGTCCTGGTTCACCGTTTTCAGGTCTGATTCCTTTCTTGGACATCACAGAGCAGGCTATATATTCTATACATACTGGATTATATGCCACTTATAGGTGAATGGACACTGGTAATCAATAAAAAAAACAAACAGGAAGTTCCCCCTCCTATATTACCCCTCCCACACTGGGAGCACTTCAGTTTTTTCGCCAGTGTCTTGAAGGTGGATGGTCACTTCTACAGCTCTGTTGAGCTTCTATGCTGGTTCCCACACAGGTGCTTTTAGAATCCAGGACAGCCTTCATACCGGATCCATTTCAAACGGCATTAAGCTAAGATAAATGGTACCCAGGCCTTGCTAAGAAGACAGAAGGAACTGCAAGGTTTTGCCTGTAAACAAGCATATATGGCGCTGGATCCTGCATGTAGGTAAACCTGCAACATTGAACCAAGGTACGCCTGCAGGGTGCGGTACAGGTCCAAGGGAGTGGACCCTCAGAATGGGTACCCGGTCCTTGAGACAAAGCCCGCCGTGATGGGTGAAGGTTGGGCCTGCAGTCTCCTCCAGGCCCTGCGGCGGGAATGGTGAGTAATCCCCAATGGGGATAATGTTACTGAACCTAGCTGGCTTCCTGCAAACACAGGAAAAACTTTGTTTAAATTTTCCCTCCTTTTGCCTGCACTTTTTTTTCTCACCACCAGAGGGCTTGGCTAGAAAGACAGTCATGATGGTCTTGCCTGCAGTTCCTGTGAAGCTGCCACCAGGGGGAGCCTGCGCCACTACTAATCTGTCTTTTCACTAGAAAGTGAATGGACGGTTGCAGGAAGTCAGAACGGGGCTGGGAAGTAGGCTAAAGATCCTCCTGCTGACACGTGAGTCTAGGGGGGGGGGGGGGGGGCTGAGTCAGGCTGGGCAGGAAGCTGGGTTCGGGGAACGTGGGCAAAGCCGTGCATGCACTAGTAGCCAAGGCTTCCAAGAAGCAAAGCTGCCTGTAATAAGGCTAGAGGCACAGGTGTGTTACCACAGCCCTTGCTGAAGCTAGTCGGATCGCTGTTGCCATTGCTTCCCCTGAGAGACCAGAAGTGACGGGGCTATCTGAGCCGCTGCGGCTGTCTGGTATGGTAGCTGACCCCCTCATCTGTTTCCTCACAGTATGTTACTAAAGATGACCTATCGGCAGCCTTGCTGATCTTGGAAACCAGGATTGCTGGTATGATTGCTTCTATCCCACAGGGTGAGAAGGGTGACAGGTCTCCTTCCCCTAACCCTCTGATTCTGGAGTGAGAATGGGTTGATGAGGGAGAGGAGGTAGCTACAAGGGATCTGGTCGATTCATTTGCAGACACTTCTGCTTCAGAGAGTCCTGAGCCAGAAGAATCCCTGCCTCTCAATCTCAGAGGCTGCTAATCCAGGTACTTTACACATAAGGTACATGCAGCATTCAGGTTACCTCTCAAGCGGAGAGTGCTGTGCATGTGTATTGCTCCCTTCGGTCATTAATATATCACAAGGTGTGCAGGGATTCACTTTGCACCCGCTCCTTGAGAGGGTGATATAGGCTGACTGTGTGCACCCGGACAGATTGTTTGTTCCTTCTAATATATCCAAAGCATTTGGAAGGGGGGGGGGGTACCAGCTGTCCATGTAGCAGTCACATCCCTGGCCTGCCCTGTTCAGGACCCTTCAGATAAAAAGCTGGAATCCTTATTAAAGGCTTCTTTTTCCTTGGCTGGGCATCGGAGCTTATTTTTTTTTTTTTTACTGTTCTGAAGCAGCATAGAGGCCGCATTGATGCATATGTGCTTTGTTCTTCCTGCTTGAGCCCGGTTCCAGTTGAACAGGGGCATGCTTGCAAACTGGCTTAAACGCATGGTTGCTAAAAAAGCACGTCTGCCTAAATTAATGTTTGCAGGAGCACGTGTTTGCTTAAACGCTTGTTTGCTTAAAACACATTTGTTAAATATGGTTGTTAAAACACGTGGGCTAAAACACAGGGTTGCAAAGCAACACATGTCGCATAAGACACGGGTTGCATACAGGCTTGTGTTGGAGGCGGCGACAGTCTTTCTGGTGCTGCCAGATTGGGCCAGGAGGCCTTGGTACCCAGAGATAATGGGGTTAATGGCGGACGGGCCTTGGCACCAGGAAGATTTATCACAGGGTCTGGAAGGCTCACATTGCGTGATGTTAGTCCAGGAAAAGGCATCCCCGCAAGTATGTGATTGGTAATATGCTAGCCTTTCTTCAAGCAGGAGTAGACTTGAAGCTGGTTTTGACTACAATCAAAGGACAGGTTTCTGCCTTGTCCATATGTTTCAGAAGCCTTTGACTTCTCGCTTCTTGAGCAGGACCTTTCTTCAACGGGTAACTCATCTGTTACCACCTGTTAGATTCCTCCCTGTCCATGGGATTCAATCTGGTTTTGTCAAAGGACAAGTTTCTGCCTTGTCCATATATTTTCAGAGGCCTTGGCTTCTCACTCCTTGATCAGGACTTGTCTACAAGGGGTAACTCAGCTGTTACCTCCAGTTAGATTGCCTCCCAGTCCAGGGGATTTGAATTTGGGTTTGTCAGTGCTGCAGAAGCAGCAGTTTGAACCTATTAGGGAGATTCCCTTGGTCTTTTTGACCAGGAAACTAGTCTTTTTCTTTGCCATCACCCCAGCCAGAGGGGCTTCGGAGTTGCCAGCTCTTTCTTTTAAAGAGCCAGATTTGAGATTGCACCAGGATAAGGTGGTGTTGCGGCCTCTTCCATCCTTCCTAACGAAAGTAGTGTCGGCCTTTCATCTCAATGAAGATATTATGTTACCTTCTTTTTATTCTCAGCCCTCCTCACCGGAGGAGAGACCATTGCACTCTCTACATGTGGTGCGTGCTGTTAAGTTCTATCTGAAGAGATCTGCAGACATCAGTAGGACTGATGCCTTTTTTGTTGCCTGAAGGCCCTAGGAAGGGTCGGGCGGCATCCAAGGCAGCTGTTTTCACTGTGGATTAGCCAGCTGATTACTCAAATTTATGGTTAGAGGGGGAGAGATCCCCCATTCAGGGTGAGAGCTCTTTCCACCAGGAGATAGGGACCTCCTGGGCTTCTGCCACCAGACCTTGGTGGCACAGATTTATGAGGCCGCTACATGGTCCTCAGTACATGCATTCACAAGATTCTATCAGGTGGGTTCCATTTTTTGGCCACAGCATATTAAGGGCTGTGGTTTAATGGGAATTGTGTCTCCCTCCCCTCAGGCATTGTTCTGGGACATCCCAGTATGTATAGAATATATAGCCTGCTCTGTATCCCGTGATGTCCAAGAAAAAAAATTGGATTTTTTTATACATACTTACCTGTAAAATCCATTTCTTTCAAAGGACAACACGGGACACAGAGGTCCCTCCCCTCTCTCTTTGTGGAGTTCATTGCTTGCTACAAAACTGAAGTGCACCCAGTGTGGGAGGGGTTATAGAGGAGGGGGAACTTCCTGTTTGTTTTTTATTGATTACCAGTGTCCATTGACTTATTGGTGCCGTATAGCCCAGTATGTATAGAATATATAGCCTGCTCTGTGTCCCGTGATGTCCTTCGAAAGAAATGTATTTTACAGGTAAGTATGTATAAAAAAATCCAATTTTCAGCCCCAATTTTTGGCTGAATTCAGACCTGAAATGGACCAAAAGACGCACAGGACTCCTGTGCAAATTCACACCGGAGCCTCAGCAGAGATATGTGAACTGCCACCATAGAGAGCCGGTTAAAATTGTGGTTCTCCATATCCAATTCACAATGTGTGAACCCAGCCTAAATGTAATTGTAATGCCTTCTTACCTCCAGTCTATCAGCCTCCACCTTCTCTGGGTTCAGATGCTGATCTTCCCTGCACAGAGCCTTTAAAGTGTTTTTTTTTTCTTTAACCGCTGCCGACCACTGATCGGCATTGACGGCGACAGTGTGGCGCTCCTGCGCAAATCGCCGTCATATGACGGTGGCTGCAAGATCGCACCCAGTGAGCGTGCGCCGCCGGATACGCGCCCGCGCGCTCACTGTGTCCGGGGAGGGCCAGGGAGCGGGTGCGGCGGATTCGATCTCCGCCGGCCACCCGCGATGCCCCCAGCCCCCCCGGAGTGAAAGAACGGAGGTCCGTGTAAGTAAACACGGACCTCCGTTCTGTGAGAGGGGGAAGGGCTGTGATCACAGCCTTCCTCTACATGGAAGCTGTGATTGCTTCCCTTCCCCAGTTAGGGCAGTCCCGCCACAGTTAGAACACGCCCAGGGAACACAGTTAACCCTTAGAGCGCCCCCTGCAGGTTAACCCCATCATTGCCAATGGCATTTACACAGTAATCAGTGCATTTTTATAGCACTGATCGCTGTATAAATGCCAATGGTCCCAAAAAAGTGTCAAAATGTTCCGACATGTCCGCTGAAATATCACAGTACCGCTAAAAATCGCAGATCGCTGCCATTACTAGTGAAAAATAAAAACCCCAGAAATGAATTCTCATCATCTGTAAACGCGACCACTTTTGCGCAAACCAATCAATAAACGCCGATTGCGATTTTTTTTTTTATCACAAATATGAGGAAGAATATAAATCGGCCAAAACCGATGAAAAAAAAATGTTTTTTTATATATATTTTTTTTTTTTTTGGATTTGTATTTTAGCAAAAAGTAAGAAATTTGGGTTTTTTTGCAAAATTTTCGCTCTTCTTTTGTTTATAGCGGCGATCAGAAATGACGCTGAGGGGATCAAATATCACCAAAAGAAAGCTCTATTTGTGGGAAAAAAAGGACGCAAATTTCGGTTGGGTACAATGCCGCACGACTGCGCAATTTTCAGTTAAAGCGACGCAGTGCCAAATCGCAAAAAGGGCTCTGGTCCTAAAGGGGGAAATCCTTCCGGGGCTGAAGTGGTTAAACAACAAATAAGTTATACTTACCTGCTCTGTGCAATGGTTTTGCACAGAGCAGCCCTGATTCTCCTTTTCTGGGGTCCCCCACCGACGCTTCTGGCTCCTCCTGCCTTCAGAGTGCCCCTATAGGAAGCTGCAAAGTATAGTATAGAGAGCCCCTATAGCAAGGTAAAAAAAAATTCTGACTTTAGAACCACTCACTTCCTGCCCAGGACTACATGTCCCATAAGGCATTGCTCCTCGCACATTCACAAGTTCTCAGGCACTTACTGACATGTATGGACGGTGTACTGAACTGTATGTGTGCTGCACTGTAATTTCTGATATGTAAACAAATAATGCATTCTGTATGCAGGCCAACTGAGTGGCTGGCCGATTAATCGATTATGAATATAATTGACAACTATTTTCATAATTGATTAGTTTTGGCCCTAATGCGATGCATACTATCAAATTAGCCATTGCCTTGCAAGATTTAAAAAAAAAGAAAAGTGCGGTTTACTACCACTGTAAAGTAGAATTATAGGCAACACTTTTTTTTTTCCATTTTGGATAGAGTAAGGGAGGGTTATAATCTCCGTCAGATTTTTTTTTTTTTTTTTTTTGCCATCTGTGTCACATTGCAGAGATTTTCCTTCAGAGTTCCTCTCCCATAGCCCAGTGGTAGGCAACCTTGTCCCATGAGACATTGCAAGACCCTGGCAATCACAGGCATGACTCCTAGAGGCAGGGGCATGATGGGATTTGTAGTTTCACCACAGCTGGAGTGCCGAGGTTGCCTACCCCTGCCATAGCCAAACAGGAAGAGGAAATGCCTGCAAATTCCTTCCTCATTGGAAGATTTCCCCTCTATTACTTTTCTGGGGACAGCCCAAAATGTGGGTTTTCTTTTACTTTTAATGATAAACAAGGCAAATAGTGGGGGCTAGGGTTGCCACCTGTCCAGGATTCACCCAGACAGTCCAGGTTTTGAATCGTGTGTCCAGGTTTCAATCCACTTGAAACCCGGACACATTATTCAGACAGGAATGTGGCTGGGAACAGGGCTATACAGGAGGGTGAGGGAGCACTATGTGTGCTGCATTACTATTCTCTTTGGAGTTCCCAAAGGTGTCCCAGGTCTCTTACAATCCTATAGTGAAATGAAAAAAAAATTACTGTGTGCCACTAAAGTGTTTGGGTTTGGCTTGAAGAAAAAGTGGCAACCCTAGTGGGGGCACAGGCAGCAATAAAAATTGACAAGCATTCGAATCCCTCTCCCAGTCTAGCCAAAACGAAAAAGAAAAAAGTTTTTTTTCTTTAGTTACACTTTAAGGCACAAGATATAATCATAACCATTTTTTCCTGTGTGTGCAGTTAGAAATGTACTCATTAACTGTTCACTTGCTTTGACCTGGCTGTTAGTAAGATCAATGGTCACAGTGATGGGAACAAAAAAATTGGGGGGAATTTATCAAATCTGGAGCAGCCGTGCATGGCAGCCAATCAACTGCTAGTTCAGATAAGCTTTGAAAATGAAAGCTAGAAGCTGACTGGTCACTATGCACAATTGCTCCAGATTTGCTAAATTCCCCTCGTGTCTTGGTCGGCGATCACCTGAGAAAATCTTCTATAACCACTTGACATCCGGAAGATTTACCCCCCCCCCCCCCTTCATGACCAGACTGTTTTTTGTGGTCCGGCACTACGTTATTTTAACTGACAATTGCGCGATCATGCAACACTGTACGTAAATTAAATGTATGTCCTTTTTTCCCACCAATAAAGATTTCTTTTAATGGTATTTGATCACTACTGCGGTTTTTATTTTTTGCGTTATAAACAAAAAAAAGACCGACAATTTTGAAGAAGAAAAAAATATTTTTTACCTACTATTATAAAACATAACCAATAACCTCTTCCTGGCCATCTGACGCACTTATACCACGGCAAGGTGGCTGGATCCCACAAATCGCCGTACGTGCACGCTCGCTCCCATTGGCCAGCGGGGGAGCCAATTCAATATCTGCCGGCCACCCGCGATCGTTGCCCTCAGTGAGAGAACGGGGATCTGAGAGAGTAAAC